>JAABLL010000217.1:2347-18957 GCA_012295475.1 Phytophthora gonapodyides | reverse complement strand
AGCGATGAGGTGAACGTTTGTCTAACAACAAATACTACATCGAGCTTTGTTATCCCGACCGTTTACAAAATCCTGAAATATTGATGTTGCCCGACAAACGCAGCACTCCAAACTGTTGAAGAGATGAGGATCTTGGCGCCTATGATTCAGGCTCCTCGGATGTTGGTGCCTTTGATCGGCCTCCGTTGGTGCCGATAATATTTTTCTCGCACAAGGGAACTATGTATACTTCTTGTGTAGCAGTACCCCGAGAAACGTTGGCGTTGGTGGCACATTGCCCTCAGATTCGTGTAGAGCCCCTGCCGGCACTTGTTTTGCAGCTCATTATATGCGAACTTCGTGACAATTTGCTCTCTGGGTAGAAGAAGTTCGACGAGAAAGCCCAACCTCCGACCGCCCCCCACGAAGATTGCTCTAGAGGATTTAGAGTTCGGGTGATTCAACGCAAAATCGCCAGCTCGCAGCGAAAGTTCACAGGAGTCTCCGCTCGACGTTGGCGACTTCAGTCAGCACCAACGTTCTGTTGCGAGCCAGTAAAGCGACCGATAACGCTCGGGCATTGACAAAGATGCCGAACGAAATGCCTCCACGAAGTGTGAGCACCGTTGTGTTGGGCCGATCTTTTCTGCTTGAAGCTTACAAATCTCGGGCGCTTGCGCTTACTTTGGCGCGTAAGGTGTCCGTCAACCTCTAAAGTGTGGGCCCGGGATGAAGCCCGGACGCACACGCCAAGCAACGGAATGTGTTTATAGAGCCATGCGGTGGGGTGTGTCGGGCTCCGTCGTTACTCCCATCTGAGCGAGCGGCACGGTGCGATGCAATCGGCAACGGCATTACTTGTGCCAAAATCACCGCTCTCAGAGCTTGCAAGGCATCGGCGGCAACGCAACTGATGGACGCCGTGCTTCCGAGCCCTTTACAGTCGAGCTACCGAAGGGCAGCAACATGTTGCCCGGCGGTCGGTCCGAGCTGAGCTCCAATGGAAAAGCGCAGCCATCTCGTAAAGAAACGGCCACTTCAAGTAGCGCTTTCATAAGATGTTGAGCAAAATAGCCAATCATAGTTGCTCTCCGCACAAAGTGCACGGTGTCGTTATATATCTACAGCCACCTTGTGCAGTGTAGATCAGGCAGGAATAATAGCTTCGACAATACGGTACACACCCGTGCGTTTCCGTGGCGCAACGAGAGCAAGCGACGCCAACGCAACCGCCTCTTAGTTCAGCTTTAATCCCGCACTTGCCAATCTTCAGCCTGCCCCACACCGCCATGACGTCCGCTTCACTGGAGCAGCAGATCCTCGCCACCGAGGAAGAACTGGCCGGTAAATAGCGCCGCTCCCCTCTCTAACCCCTTCAAAGTAGCCTCTAAACCTTGTGCCAATCCCTCCCTCAGGCTTCGCCGCCGGCAGCGTCACGTGCATCTCGCCCGCCCTTGAGAACGTGTTGCTCGAGATGCGCCAGACGGGCGTGCCCTGCTACGCGTGGGCGCACCTCAAGGTGCTGCTGCTGGCCAAGCTCCAGCTGGCGCTCGACACCATGGAGGGCGACGCCGCGTCCAAGAGCCGCCGCGCCAGCGTCACGCAGCTGCTGCAGACCTTCGAGTCGCCGCCCTTCACGCTGCAGCGGCTCACCGAGATCATCCTGGAGCCGCACCGCAGCTACCGCAGCCTGCCCAAGCTGCTCAACGCCCTGGAGAAGCTGCTGGCCGTGAGCTCCACCATCCAAGTGGTGGACCCGCGCACGTTGCAAGCCATCCTGCAGCAGTTCCAGAGCCCGGCGCCGCTCGAGGTCGACTCGCCCATCGCCAGCCCCGCCGCACGATCCATGGACAGCTCCATGGACGGCGACGTGGCGGCCAGGGCGCCCTGGAGCGGCACCGAGGCGGCGGCATAACCTCTACCGGAACTTCTTGCTATAACGGACACCCTTCTCTTCTATCTAAACATGGACTCGATCTGCTTTACGAGAAAGTTTCTTCGCTCATAAGGGACTGGACTAACTCGGGCTCTGGTAGCTGACGGCCAGCATGACCCACGTGGAGAACGTCCCTTGGGCGTACGGGAAGCAGCGCACGGCCAGTGCGAAGTGAGCGGAGCGAGCGTGGAGAGTGAGGACGTCGATGACCAGCGGGTTGGCCGTCATGGCCTTGAAGGCCTCGTCTGGAGCCTCGATGGTGAACATGCATGGCACGCCTTGGAACGTCTGGCCTTCCTGCACGAAGTTGGTCACGCTCTGCTGGAAGAAGCTGTTGTCCACTTGCGTCACACCGTACAGACGCTCGAGCTCGTACGAGTTGAGCGCCGGCAGCAGGTAGAAGCTCAGCTCTTCGCTCCAGCGCGTCACGAGGCCTTCCGCTCTTCGATGCGACGAGATCGCTCGTCTCAAGGCTGTTGCCCATTCTTGTTCCAACGCAGGCGCCAAGGCCAGAGCGGGTGCGGCTAGTGCCGTAGGCGGCTGGGCAAAGGGGAGGTCGTTGATGAGGTTCTCGTCCATTCGCTTCCAGCAACTCTCGTCGTCAAAGTCGAAGGAAGACGCAGCCAGCTTCAGCGCGCGAGGCTGCAGGTTGGCGAAGAATTGCCGGCTGTTGAAGACGCAGTCGATGGCGCAGTAGCCGCGGCGTCTTGGCGCACGCGCATCGCTCACTGCGAACTTCTCGCCCGTCACGGACTCCCACAGAAGCACATCGCACCTGCTTCCTCGCGTGAGCACCCACACGTGGCCAACCTCCGCTGAGCGAGCGCTTTCTCGGTCTTCGTAGCTGCGCTGGGACCCTCGGGCAAAGCGAGACGCACTTTTGCTGGCAGATATCGTGCCGATGCAGACGTACGCGTCGAGGCCACAGCCTAACAGCAGCGACGCCAGCAGAATCTGATTGNTGGAGAACGTCCCTTGGGCGTACGGGAAGCAGCGCACGGCCAGTGCGAAGTGAGCGGAGCGAGCGTGGAGAGTGAGGACGTCGATGACCAGCGGGTTGGCCGTCATGGCCTTGAAGGCCTCGTCTGGAGCCTCGATGGTGAACATGCATGGCACGCCTTGGAACGTCTGGCCTTCCTGCACGAAGTTGGTCACGCTCTGCTGGAAGAAGCTGTTGTCCACTTGCGTCACACCGTACAGACGCTCGAGCTCGTACGAGTTGAGCGCCGGCAGCAGGTAGAAGCTCAGCTCTTCGCTCCAGCGCGTCACGAGGCCTTCCGCTCTTCGACGCGACGAGATCGCTCGTCTCAAGGCGGTTGCCCATTCTTGCTCCAACGCAGGCGCAACAGCCAGATCGGGTGCGGCTAGTGCCGTTGGCGGCTGGGCAAAGGGGAGGTCGTTGATGAGGTTCTCGTCCATTCGCTTCCAGCAACTCTCATCGTCAAAGTCGAAGGAAGACGCAGCCAGCTTCAGCGCGCGAGGCTGCAGGTTGGCGAAGAATTGCCGGCTGTTGAAGGCGCAGTCGATGGCGCAGTAGCCGCGGCGTCTTGGCGCACGCGCATCGCTCACTGCGAACTTCTCGCCCGTCACGGACTCCCACAGAAGCACATCGCACCTGCTTCCTCGCGTGAGCACCCACACGTGGCCAACCTCCGCTGAGCGAGCGCTTTCTCGGTCTTCGTAGCTGCGCTGGGACCCTCGGGCAAAGCGAGACGCACTTTTGCTGGCAGATATCGTGCCGATGCAGACGTACGCGTCGAGGCCACAGCCTAACAGCAGCGACGCCAGCAGAATCTGATTGATAAAGGAGCAACAGGTTAGTTTCTTCAACTTCTACAACATGAAGGACTCAACTTACAGCGTGGTCTTGAGCGTCACCTTTGCGAACGGATAGCACGGTCGCGACAGATCGCCAGGTTTCGTCTGGCCCGCCACCGACGAGTGAATTGGACTCGTAGGGAAGCAAACCAACGAAGCGAGCGGCTTCACTGGGACTTCTCACTGCAGACGGAACACGCAAGGGCACCACGAACTTGCAGACCATTCGATAGCGACCTTCTTCGTCCTCTGCGAACATCTTGACGAGGCGCTGCCGAGCTCCGAGTTGAGCGAGTAGCTGGGAATACTCGTCCTCTCCTGGCAATCCCGAGCCCTTTGGCTGGAGGTCGCGGGTTTCGCTTCGGTACTCGTCCCACCACTGCTTGGCGTACTTGTAAAAGGAGTGGTTACTTGCGTTGCGCCGCAGCGCCTCCTTGTTGAGGAAGGATCGCGCGTCACGAGCCATATTTGAGCTTCTTTTGCAGTTCAACAGGTCTCCACGGACGTCCAAAGTCCCCACGGGTTCTTTCATCCGCCCCGTGAGCTGAACGGGGAAGTGCACGAGCTGTAAAGTCGAACACAATACTCGTCTCCAGTCGAGGCGATGGACTGCCAACAGCTCGTACGAGAGCTCGCGCCACTGCGCTCTGCTGTCTGCATCTCGGGCCATTAGCTTCTTGGTGACTTTGACCAGATCTAGCTGCACCGGTTCCTCCACCAGGCAGAGCGCTTCCCAGGGAGACGTCACATCCACGGCGTAGTCTGCTCCAGCTCGTGTCTTGGTCGCTCGAAATCGCTTCTTCTCCACGCGGAATCGAAAATGCTCATCAAACGGCGGATCGACGCAGCATCGAACATCTCGAGAGCTCTGCCGCTGCTTCTGAAACGTAGCGTTTACGCGGAAGAAGGTCAAGACGCTGCCAACAGGACACCGTCGTTCATCCAGGCCTACGTCTGCTTCATTGGCGTCGCTCCTTTCATCATGATCGAGCTCCACTAATTGATCCACGAAAGCCTTGCCCCCAGACAAGCGCAGGTACAGGATCACATGGCGGTCGCCCTCCATCGCCACGTTCTCCTCTACATCGTCAGCATCTTCATGGCTGGAGGACTTGCTTGGATCTTGTGCAATTGGTGCCAGCTCCATCGAGCGAACTGTTGCCAGTAGCTGCTGCACCACTTCACTCTCCAGCACGTCGTGGATCAGCCGATCTTCCCGTGCAGTTTTCGCTTCATCGTCCACGAGATCCTCCTCGCCAGTGGGGTTGTCGACCGACGAGTTGCTCTTCAAAGTCACCAGCTCCCGGATCTGCTCGTAGACGCCTTGTTCGTGGAGTTTGGCGTCGATCGCAGCTCGCAACGACCGGATCTTCTCGGACGACTGCGCTTTGCCACCGCTGTTGCTGTCACTGAGCAAAGGCTCCGCTTCGGTTGTCGGTTCCGCCATCGTCCCAGCTCGAATGGATCAAGGAATAGATCGCCCGACTATTGGCGTCGTCCTCTCAACCACCTTCGTCAGCGAGCGGTCGTCGCACTAGCTTAACCCCAGCGGCCTGTCTTCTGCTAACAGCTCGCTTATCATCATGGACCGGAGCGTCGAGGGGATGCCTCGCATCGTGGAGCAGCGAGACATGGAGCGAAGTGACAGTATGAAGGGCCAATCCAGTCGTGATCGGCTCCGGGCGATGGAGGAGCGCCTGGACCAGGTGCAGGCCGACCAGCAGACGACGCATCGAATGCTACGAGACCTCAACGCACTCGTGCATCGCCAACTTCAGGTATCGGATACTCCTGAATCATCGTGGATATGATGGTACAACGTTTTCGCTTGCTCATTTGTTCTCGTTGTGTAGATCACTACGTCTAGGAACAAGAGCCGCAATCTCAGCGAGAATTGCACTCCGTTGAGCTACAACATGTACGCGAAGGGGCCGCCGCTAGGAACTTTGGGAGGTCTCGAGGCGCTGCGACTCGTCCCACCGGAAGTCCCAGAGTCCGTGATTGATGCAGTCGACGCCTTTGCGAACCCGAGACCGGCGGACACGAAACCGAGTGCCTTTGCAGCGTCCAAGACCGTCACGATAAAGAAGGCGAGGAGTAGGATATCGCCGCCTGAAGCCGATGTGCCCGAGCAGGAGGCACTTGAAAATGGCGCTTCTGAAAGCCTGGACTCCTCTGGCCCCCTCCCGACTCCTCTGCAGCGACGTATCATGAAAATCGTGCAGTTAAGCAAGGCGCACACGCCCTCGATCGAAGATGACGCAGTCTCTCGTCGATTCTCCGTCAGCTCGATGAATTTACGGCGTGGCCAAGAGACTGTCAGGAAGCGAAAGAACAACATGTTCAACGAGAAACCGAGTGACGCCTCAGTCTCTCCTGACGACATTTTGTCGGCTCGCAATCTCGAGGGAGACTTGAACCCGTACACGTTGAGACACAACTCCTCGTACCGCACCGTTTGGGACACGATCGTCATGGCGATCATTGCCCTCGATATCGTTTTCACGCCGCTGGAGTTGGGCTTCAATTACCACTCGGGGCTTATCGACGCCTACGACGTTGTGCAGCCTGTCGCGTTCACTGTCGATTTTTTCGTGCGGATGTTCTCTTCGTACNCTGGCTTATAGACTCCACTCGGCCAGGAAGGCGGGGCTTGTGCGGTTCTTCCTGCTGTTGTGTCTAGTTCTCACGATCGCGCACGTATTGACCTGCTACTGGAGCTACGCGGCCGTCGACTGGAGGTCTCATCTGGAAGATGGCGCCTTCGTACCGAAGACACTTTTTGAGGAGTACAGTCTCTGCTGGTCCCTCGTTATTGGCTGTGTGAACGCAAGCCCTCCGGTCATGTACTCGCCCATCGAGCTAATCTCCGTCGCGTGCTTCATGCTGGTGGGCAATATCCTCCAGGCCAGCGTGTTCGGTGCAGTAGCTGCCCTCATCTCATCGTTGGACGAGGATGAAGCAGCGTACAGCAAGAAGATCATTTCGACGTCGGAACGCTGTCGTTTCCTGGGCATTCCTGGTCCTCTCGCTAAACGTATCCGCGGCTACTACGAGAATATGTGGCGTGAAACCAAGAGCGTCAGTGGCGACGCCGACGCTTTTATCAATGAATTGTCGCCTGCGCTCATCTGCGAGGTCAAGTTCCAGCTCTACCGAGACATGATCCGGAGGATTCCGTTCCTGTCGGCGAAGACGCTGGCTCCGGCCATGATTGAGGTCCTCATTCTACACCTACGCACGGTCATTTACATGCAAGACGACGTGCTGATCCGGAAGGGCGAGTTCGGCGACTGGATGGGCTTCATCGGCTCAAAAGGGACCGTCGGGGTGCTGGATCCCAATTCCGCGACGATCAAGATACTGTGCATCCTGCGCAAGGGCGACTACTTTGGCGAGATGGCACTGCTGCAACAGACCAAGAGATCGGCAACGACCGTGGCGCTCACTTGGGTGCAGATTCATGTGCTCTGCCGCCAAGATTTAGACTACGTGAAGGAATTGTACCCGACGCAGGCGGAGATTCTCGAGAGCGAGATCACAAAGTACAAGAAATTACAATCTGGCGTCGAGCGGTGGTAGCGCTCGTGCTTTGACTTGCCTCTTTGGTGTACCATCAAGATAACGTATTAGTATTTAACAAGATCAGGGTGCGGTTGTGAGGTTGTTAGTTGTTAGATGAAAAGGCCCCGACAGTCCACGTTGGTTCTGGTCTCCGAAACAGTGTGGTGTGTCGACATCGGATTGATACAGCTTCCTATTATTGCTTTCGCATCTCGAATCCATTTTCGCAGTCGCTCCGTTGGTTTCACATTTCTCCAAAAGTAGTGTCGTTTGTGTGGAAACTCATTGCTGCATCACGAGCTCGAAGACAGTCATTGACTCCGTCGAGGCAATGGACCTCGCCAACGGGCCGACGCTGCCCCAGCATGTGGAGGAGGAGCATGGATTTGAATCTTCTGCCTCGTTCTCACGAAGTCAGAATGGCGATCGCTACGGTTCAGGGCAACCGGAAACGCTGAACGACCGTCTCGACCAGATGCAAGCGGAGATTCGTGAAACCCACCGCATGATGCGTGAGTTGAGTGCACTCGTGCATCGCCAACTTCAGGTTAGTTTGTTGGGAGCTGCTGGCTTGTCGACATGGTGCTAATTATCGGTGCTGCTTGGACGATTTCCAGACCACAGCCTCCAAGAACAGGAACCGAAGTCTGAGCGAAACGAATTCCCCTCAGTCCGCGTTTCAAGTCATCACCTCGGAGCCACCGCTGCATTCCTCGGCTACAAGTGGGCTCGCACCGCTTGCTCTTCTTCCGTCAGACCCTCCGATGACGATTGATCCGTTCTCCGAATCTCGCACCGAGACAAGGGCAGCAGCTGCCTCCGAAGCGCAGCTAAGCCGCGTCGACACGATGCCAATCGCTTCTGATCCTGACGTGGCAGTGCCACCAGCGCCGCCTGCGACCGCTTCGACGAAGAAGAAGAGCCTTGGTCTCGCCGTGCTAAACGCCGAATTCGCTGCATTGCGAAGATCCCTGAACCGAGGACCTGGAATTCGAAGAAGCAAGCCTGATGCCTCGGAAGCAGCGGCTGAAGCTGTCTCGATTGTACCCGAGAAATCTGGCGGGGGTAATAACAGAGTTGCTCCCACGATCAAGCCACTTAAGGCGCCTGAGTACGAAGCCCCCGCACGAAGGGAATCGGAAACCGGGGAGCAGGACATGAAGGTGTCACGTCGCTTCTCCGGAGCAGTCAAGTTAACGGAGCCGCTAGGCCCCGCCAAGACCCGACTTAAGAGTATGTTTATCAAAGCACAGAGAACCGATGCCACCGTCTCACCGGAAGACATTTTGTCGGCCCGCAATCTCGACGGGGAACTCGGTCGGTTCACACTGCGCCACGACTCCAGCTATCGATACGCCTGGGATCTGTTGATCATGGGGATGATTCTTCTCGACGTCATCCTGACGCCGTTGTCGCTCGGGTTCAAGTTTTCGCCCTCCTTCTTGTCCGCACTAAACATTCTCGGAACGGTGCTCTTCGTGGTCGACTTCGTCGTGCACATCTTCAGTTCTTACACCGACGAGCGCGGTGATCTCATCTCGGGGCCGAAGAAGACAGCGATGAATTATCTATTGAGCGGCTGGGCGGTCCCCGATTTCCTCAGCTGGTTCCCGTTCGAGCTGCTCGCGTCCAACCAGGGGCGAGTTCTCAGTTTCACCAAGATCTTTCGCCTTGCCAAAGTGAGCCAACTCGCTCGGAAGTTTAACTCGGCCAAGAAGGCCGGCATTCTGCGATTCATTTTGCTGCTGGGGATCGTGCTGACGGTTGTGCATCTACTTGCTTGCTACTGGAGTTGGGTCGCTCAAGGCTGGCGGTCCCACCTGGAGGGAAACACCTTTGTCCCGCAGTCGCTGTTCGAAGAGTACGCCTTGTGCTGGGCCCTCGTGATCGGGTGTCTCAACGCTAGCCCTCCAGCGATGTACACTGCGATTGAGCAGATCTCGGTGGCCTGCTTCATGCTGATAGGGAACATCCTGCAAGCCAGCGTTTTCGGCTCCGTTGCCGTCCTCATTTCATCGTTTGATGAGGATGAAGCCGCATACAACAAGAAGATCATCTCCACAGCTGAGCGGTGTCGCTTCCTGGGTATCCCTGACGGTCTTGCCAAGCGCATTCGTGGCTACTACGAGAATCTGTGGCGCGAGACGAAAAGCGTCAGCAGTGACGCCGATGCCTTCATCAACGAACTGTCTCCGGCATTGATCTGCGAGGTCAAGTTCCAGCTTTACCGGGACATGCTCAAGCAAATCCCCTTCCTTTCTGCTAAAACGCTGGCGCCTGCAGTGATCGAGATGCTGATTCTTCACCTCCGAACCGTCATTTACATGCAAGACGACGTGCTGATCCGCAAGGGCGAGTTCGGCGACTGGATGGGCTTCATCGGCTCGAAAGGATCCGTCGGGGTACTGGACCCAAGCACGAAAACGCGCAAGATCATCCGCATCCTGCGCAAGGGCGACTACTTCGGTGAAATGGCGTTGCTGCAACGTGCCAAGCGATCCACAACGGCGGTGGCGCTTACGTGGGTGCAAATCCACGTTCTCTGTCGCAACGATCTCGACAGCGTCAAGGAGCAGTACCCGACACAGACCGAGATCCTCGAGCGTGAGATCAACAAGTACATGCAGTCGAAGGTTCGGTACAAGTAGATTTACGTGCCGCACAGTAGATTGTTTAAACTGAAATCCAGTCCATCTTTTGCTGCTTGATCGTGCGCCAGAACCACTAACTGTAAACTATTTTCGAGCACCCCAAAAGAAGGAAACCCAACTTCTTCAAGTTATCCCGTCACAACCAGCAAGGCGCAATGGAGAGCGCATTCGTTGATGCCTTGCCTCGCATCGTGGAGCAGCGATACGAGTCACTTTCCTCCCTACAGTCTCATCAATGTCCCAGCTCCACGTGTATCGGCCCAGACCGATTCCGACGTCTCGAGGAACGTCTCGACCTGATGCAAGTTGACATCCAAACATCGCACAAAATGCTGCACGATCTTAGTGTGCTAGTCCACCGTCAGGTGCAGGTACAATTCTCCCCCTCTCCTTCTTTTGTTTTCCAGTGATGGAGACGGTAGTTAATCGCTGTGGCTCCTTGTGTAGATGACTGTGGCTAGAAACAAGAACCGAAGCCTCAGCGACAACTCTTCACCTGCAAGCTTTCAAATGTTTGCAAAGGGTCCACCGCTAGGGGGTTTATCGGGGCTGAACCCCTTGACCTTCGTCTCCAGTGGCCCCGAAGTGGCGGATTCGACAACAGCAGCAGACCCAGGGCGAAATCAGGTCGAGCCGATGTTTACTAGTACATCAACTGCTCCACCGGGGAAGAAGTTAAGTCTCCCACTTGCTGTGCCGGACGCTACGCTATCAGCCCAGTGGCTGGAAAAGATCGAGCCGAACAGCAACGTCACAGCAAAGAAGAAAGCTCACGTGCCTTCGAAGAAATGGTCACCACTTCCAAAGCGCTTTCAGAAAATCATTCCACTAAGCAAGGCGCACCCCCCGACGGAAGGGGGCTCGTACGAAGACGAACCAGTTAGCCGCCGGTTCTCCGTCAGCTCCATTAACTTGGTCAGGTCTCAGACTGCTGCAATCCTTCTCAAGCAAAACAGGCTTGATGAGCCAGATCGAAAACAGTCGGGTGTTTCCCCAGAGGAGATCATGACAGCACGAAACATGGAGGGCGAGGTGCATCGCTTGACACTTCGCCATGACTCGCTGTACCGTGCTGCGTGGGACTTTGTGGTCATTGCAATGATTCTCTTGGATCTGGTATTCACTCCGCTGTCACTCGGTTTCAACTACCGTTCCGCTTTTCTTGACGGCTACAGCATCTTGGAGTCGGTCGTGTTCCTGGCTGATTTCTTCGTGCGAATGTTTTCCTCGTACGTTGATGAACACGGGAACCTCATGTCGGGGCCCAGAACGACAGCAACGAATTACCTGGTCAGTGGCTGGGCGCTGCCAGACTTTTTAAGCTGGTTTCCATTCGAGGTCTTTGCGAACCCGAGCCACACGGATGTTCTCGGTTTCTTGAAGATTTTCCGTCTGGCTAAAGTGAGCCACCTCGCTCGCCAGCTTCACTCGGCTAGGAAGGCTGGCATTGTGCGCTTCCTGCTGCTTCTAGGTCTTGTCATCACCATCTCGCATCTGCTGACGTGCTACTGGAGCTGGGTAGCTCTTGAGTGGCGCGCGAACTGGGAAGGAGGCACCTTTGTTCCTCGATCGCTGTTCGACGAGTACACGCTTTGCTGGTCGCTGGTCATTGGGTCTGTCAACGCGAGTCCTCCCATCATGTACACGGCGATCGAGTTGATCTCCGTCGCTTGCTTTATGCTGGTCGGTAACATCCTCCAAGCCAGTGTCTTCGGCGCAGTAGCGGCGCTGATCGCATCGATCGACGAGAACGAAGCAGCGTACAGCAAGAAAATCATCACGGCATCCGAGCGCTGTCGTTTCCTCGGGATTCCAGATGACCTTGCCCAACGAATCCGCGGTTATTACGAGAATCTGTGGCGCGAAACGAAGAGCGTTAACACCGACGCTGATTCCTTTATCAACGAGCTTTCCCCCGCTCTCATCTGTGAGGTCAAATTCCAGCTTTACCGCGATATGCTCAAGCGAATCCCGTTCCTGTCGTCGAAGACACTATCTCCAGCTGTGATCGAGGTCTTGATCCTCCACTTGCGGACGGTCATCTACATGCAAGACGACGTGTTGATCCGGAAAGGCGAGTTTGGCGATTGGATGGGCTTCATCGGCTCCAAGGGATGCGTCGGGGTGATTGACCCAAACCCCCCAATCGTCAAGGTCCTCCGCATTCTCCGCAAGGGCGACTACTTTGGCGAGATGGCGCTACTGCAGCACACCAAGCGATCGGCAACGACGGTGGCGCTCACGTGGGTGCAGATACACGTACTCTGTCGCCAGGACCTGGACTACGTCAAGGAATTGTATCCCACGCAATCCGAGATCCTCGAAAGCGAGATCACCAAGTACAAGCAAATGCAACTCGGAATCGAGCGCTGCTAGTAATTGATTGTGGCCTTCGTGCGCCCCACATTTTGGGCCTCGGGTTGTTTTACTTGGTACTTGCATGGTTTCCGTTCAAAAACCACAACGCCCAAAGCAGCGATCCGATGACAGACGAGTGATAAACCAACGAGACGCCAAATGCCCTTGTAGCTCTGGGGATGCGCACGTTGCTCAGAGCGCCATTTGGCTTAGATCTTAACGTTGTATACGCGGACGGAGCTGTCACTGCTCGCTGCCGCGAGATTGAGTTCCCCTGAAGTCGCATCGGGAGCCCATGCCAGTCGCAAGATTGAAGAAGACGGAGCCAGCTCCCACGCAATTTCGCCCGCCAGCGTGCACTTCACTGGGTCGTCTTCATGACGGAACTTTGCAACGGTGAAGAATCGGATTGCACCAGTCTCGAGACCAACCGCTAGAAGGTAAGAAGGGGCGCCACCTGATCCAACTAAGCTCGGCAGTTCGCAGGGAGAAAACGCGACGGCTGTAACAGCAACTTCTACTGCGATCGGTTCACAGATTCGGTCCCATTTCCCTCCTCTTTGGCCCCACAGCGAAAATGACTGATCCCGGGAGCCTAGAGCAAACACACTGGAGTCCGGAGACCAGGAGCAGCTCCAAATGATGCGGCGGTGGGCTTTCACACGCTCCACTAGTGAAAACATCGGATCGGAGCTCTGCGCGCGCTGGTATAGGCAGAAGTGACGGTCTCTGGATACAGACAGCAAAAACTTGTCGTCGGGGGAGAACGCCAGCTGCACAACCGAGCTCTTGTGGCCTTCTAGCGGCTGCTGCGCTTCGCTCCAGTCCGCCGTATTCCAAAGGCGCACTGCCGCGTATCGCTCTTCCCTGGACTTGCAAGCGGATGCGATCAAATCCCCAGCGTGTGACGACGCCACACTGAGCAGCTCATTGCCATGACCGTAAAGCTTGCGCTGTTCAGGCCAAAGCGTCTTGCGGCCAAGCGTGTCCCCCACAGGTAACGACACCGACTTGTTCAGCTTGGCGTAGCCATCTCCGCTCTCTTGGCCAGTGGCGGCTTCTTCGGCTTGCGCAGACTTGTTCGTTAAGCTCAATTCGGGGAGGTAAGCATGCTGCACTATTCGAGCTTGCGGTTCTGAGCTTTCTTGTGGCCCTGGGCTGGTGTTGTTGCTGCTTCCACTCCCTGTTAATCGACCCACGAGCTGCTTCACCTCGTCGGGGGCCTCGAATACGCGCAAAACTTTCTCGTCAGCTCCACTAACGAACTGATCGTTTGCGGGCCGCTCTCCTAGCACGAAACATGCGCAGTTGATGTCGTATCCGTGCACTTGTCCTCGGGAGATCTCGTACCAATGCTTACGCTTGCTCTCGCTGCCCATCGAGGGTGCCAGGACACGCATCGTTTGATCCAAGGACACGGATGCCAAGCAATCTCCACGAGGAGACCACGCAAGATCCGTGACCTCAGCACAATGGCCATTCACCGAAATTGCAGGCAGGAACAGCTTCGACGGCGCTGGCTGCTGTTCCCACCGCTCAAGTTGTCCGCCGAAACCAAGCGAGATAAGGTTCAAGCGCCCATCACGCGCCGGTAGCACACCCGCGGAGAGCAATCCGTTGCCGCCCATTTCACCGACACGAAGAGACGGAGACCACGAACCGCTACTGTCGGCTGGCTTGGTCCACACGATGAGAGTATTGTCCATGGAAGACGAGAGCAGAGCAGGATCACTGGCACCCTCTCTGGGCAACCGCATCCACTGCACGGACGTGACCCAGTCTTCATGACCCACCAGCAGCGCATCAAAGCTGACAGTGTACGTTGTGTAGCAGCCGTGCGCCAAGAAGCCATCCCTGACTTCGCCAGAGCCCGTTCCTTCGCCGTCCACTCTCGCACGAGCCGTAATTTTCCACAGTCGGATACGCTGGTCCTGCGAAGCCGACGCCAGCATCACCACTGCGTCCTTTTCAGCATCAACCGTATGCTCTTGGAAAGAGAGGCTGCGGATCCAGTCCTTACGTCCTTCCAGCTGCAGCACCTTCTTCAGCTTGTCTTCTCCGCCCGCGAGCTCAAACAGATGCACCTTGCCGTCCACTCCCCCAGCCGCCAGCAATACGGTCTCCTTCCTCTCTCCGCTCTTCACCACCACTGTATCCAAAGCCTCCATGATGCTCTTGACGCCCAACTCTAGTCGACTAAGCAGCTTCACCTCTTGTCCGCCCTCCTTGCTCTCCCCAAAGACCATTAGCGTCCCGTCCGAGCCTGCAGCTACGTACACCCAGCGCCAACCAGTCTCCGTAATGGCCACCGCAGCCACTGCCACGCCTGATCTCTCGTCCGACAGGCAGCGCAGTCTCCATCCGCCGTCCGGTGTGCGTGTCCAGAGCAGTACACGGCCTTCCGAGTCCCCCGCCAGCACGCGAACGTCACCAGATTGCTCGTCAATAGAGAGCTCCACGCTTGTGAGTCTCGACGCGTCGCTCGTCGCCTCTCGATGCTTCAGTGTCTCCACAATCGTCAAAGGGGCGTCCAGGCCATCGGCTTCACTGCGTGAGCTGCTACGAAGGACACACACGACATTACGGGCTGCAAATGCAGCACAATAACTGCTAGAAGACCCACTTTCAACTGCCACCGACAACGCGTTCGTGGTGGCGTTGCAGCCCGCCGCCACGTGCTCCAGCTCCGCCTGCACCATTGGTCTTTATCCCACAACTCNCGCTCGTCGCCTCTCGATGCTTCAGTGTCTCCACAATCGTCAAAGGGGCGTCCAGGCCATCGGCTTCACTGCGTGAGCTGCTACGAAGGACACACACGACATTACGGGCTGCAAATGCAGCACAATAACTGCGAGATGCACTGCTAGAAGACCCACTTTCAACTGCCACCGACAACGCGTTCGTGGTGGCGTTGCAGCCCGCCGCCACGTGCTCCAGCTCCGCCTGCACCATTGGTCTTTATCCCACAACTCTCTTACGTTTATGTAGAAAACACAAAATAAAACACAAAATATGATACGAGAGTATCTGATAATGGGCGATCCCAAGCGCGTCGTGGCGCTAGCGGCCGTGGAGAGCGCCGTCTCCGCAGCGCTAGCCGCCGTCATTCACGCGGCCGACACACCGGCCAACGATTCCACCGGCCGGTCTATCAAACGTCGTCGGTTGTTACCCCGGCCACTCGCAGCTGACGGAGCAGCGTTCAAGTCAATCTTCGGCATGCGTCGGTCTTCCTTTGACCAGATCTGCTTATTAGTGGGTCGCCACTGGCCGGCCTCGCAGAGGCCCATCGCCATCGGCTCCCCCTTCCAGCTACCGGCTCGGGTGGCCGTGACTGTCTACTATTTGACGCAAGGCGGCACTCTGGACGTCGCAGCCCAGACTTTCGGCATGTCGTCGACGGCAGCCAGTCGCTACGTGTGGCAGGTTCTGGCCGTCTTGCTGAGCGACGGTGTCAAGGCCGAGTACTTCTCGTTTCCTACCTCGATTGAGGGCTGGGGCCGCCTGGCCGACGACTTTGAGGCCATCTGCGGCTTCCCGGGCTGCTGCCTGGCCATCGGCGGCATGCTCGTGGAAATCGAGCGGCCCCGGCAATGGGAGGGCTGGTACTGTAGTCGCCACTTTCCGGCTGAGAACGTGCAGCTTGTGGTGGACGCCCAGTTTCGCGTTCGGTCCATGGATGTCCGTCCCGGAGGCATCACGGACAGGGAGACACTGAGGTACTCCCGCTTTGGCCGGAACCTGGCTGAGATTCTTCCGGACGGAAAGCACATTGTGGGCCACGAGGGCTACGCACTCTCGAAGCGCGTCATCGTGCCATACCCGGTCACTGAGGGGATGTCGGCGCCTGAGAAGCTGTTTAATCGGCTGCAGGCGACAACGCAGCGAGCCGTCAAGAGGACGGGCGAGATGATCAAGAAACGCTTTCGCATTCTGCAGGCGCCGCTGGGTCAGCGGACGGAGGACGGGGATGCAGCGACGACGAAAATGGCGCAAGTCATCTCGACGGCCATTGTGCTACATAACGTTCTCGTGGGTCTGGATGACCTTGTGGAAGTGGAATCCTCGTTGGGGGACGACACGGACGAAGAAGACATGGACGAAGACTCGGACTTCGAAGACTCGGATCTGGGCGAAAGCATGGAAGAGGACGCGGAAGCGCAGCGAGACCGCATCAGAGACTATCTGTACGTACACCGAGACGGCATCTTGAAACACTACGGCTGACAAGTTGTAGGCCGTCTCAACTGCCAGTGTGTATTAGCAATTGTAAGCGATCAAGGAAGGGTGAAAATACTCGCTAG
>JAABLL010000213.1:0-16914 GCA_012295475.1 Phytophthora gonapodyides | reverse complement strand
GGCGGCGGAGCTCTTCCACCGGCGTTCGACGGACCGGACTGGTCTGTTGTGGATCCGTGGAACTTCTCTTCAAGCCGCGAGAACTCCTGCTGGCCTCTGGCCCACTTGAGATCCTCTGAGGGTGCTGCCAGTCCGGGCGGAGCGCTCAGACCAGGCGGCGCACGGCCGGAAGAGCCGCCGCTGGGCTTACCGGCCGCGCCCGACTGGAAGTTGCCCATGAACACGGCGGAGAAGGCATCGTTGAAGAAGAGCGACGAGCCGCCGGCTTCGGTGGCTTGCGCGCCGCTCTCTACGGGCCCCAGGAGGTCATGCGCGCGCAGATCGGCCAGCAGTGACTCGTACTTGGTGTCGTCCACGCTGCCGTTGGAGAAGAAGGCCGGCAGCCCGTCCATAGACGAGCCGAAGAGCGAGTCTTCTGAGGCCATGGCGGGCGTCTAGAGGAGCTGGTCTTGAGCTTAAGGGGAGGAAACTACAGGCAGAGACAGAGAGACTGCAGGAGGAAGCGATTAGCGAGGGCTGTAGAGCACGCGGAGAGATGCAACTGGTATGGTTGGAGAGAGGAGACGACGGCGGTTCTGACGGTGCCATTCCCCCGTCGAGAAGGTTGCCACATGCAGCACGAGAGAGAGAGATACATACCTGGGCTAAGCTCGCGCTTGGTGGCGTGTGTGGAGGGGAGCTTGTTTTGTGTGTTTCAAACACAAATCTTCGCGCAGAAAATTTCCGCCTCGGACACGCGGAACGTTTTACGCAGTATACAAACTCCAAATGAAGCGCGCTCGACTTGGCATTTGTATGGATTGGACCCTTTTACAAAAAAATGAAAAAATACTAGCTGAGCAACTTCAACTACTGCATCTTGGCCTTCTTGGCCGCTCGCTTGGCCTTGAAGCGCTTGAGCTCGCGCACGAGACCCAGCACGAAAGGAAGAAGGAGGGGAGCCAGCAGAGGAGCGTACACGCCCAGCATCTGCTCCTGCGGGAAGTAGAGCTGCCGGATCATGGTGTGGTCGTTGTACGCGGCGTCCGTGAGCTCGGACGCCTGGCGAGCCATCGCCAGCAGACTGTCGAGGTCCGACGCCCCCACGCACTGCTGCTGCTGCTCGCCACAAAGGATGGCCTCGAGCCTCGAGACGGCCGTCTCCACTCGGGCTTGCACGCGCTCCAGCACGCTCAGCTCCGGCAGCGCCTCCACGAGATCCACAGTCGACTGCAGCCGCTCGATCGCCGTCTGCATGAGCTCCGAGAAGCGGTCGCGCATGACAACGTCCATCTCCCAGTCAGCCACGCCCGAGGCCGGTGAAGGCAGGAACTGCAGTCGCCGCCTGGACGCGTCCTCGTCACGCTGCCGATGCGAGAACGACGGCATGCCAAGGAGCGTGCGGAACTCCGACACGAATAGGCCCATGACGCGCTGCAGCTCTCGCGCTTTGGCTGCAGCTNACTGCACCACCTGAGTCTCCACTGTGAAGTTGGCAACCGCGCCAACCTTGTGCACAAACCTCCCCAGATATCGATCCACCAACGTCCGCAGGTCCTCGTTCCAAGGCGTTAGAGGGTTCTCTTTCAGCAGAGAGAACTGCAGTCGATAATGCAGCGCTCTCCTCGCCGTCCTGGTCTCCACGTTCTGCTTCACGCCCTTCTCGTCCTTGTGAGGATACACATGACGCTGCACCAGCGTCTCAAGAGCGGAATACAGCGCGTCTCCCTTCTCCACTTGGCACTGCGAGCTCCACGCGTGGCGATGCTTTCCGACCGTCAAAACGGGGCCAAAAGCCGCTGCCTTCTTGTCACAAAGCAGGAAGACGGTGAAGCGCTTGTGCTGCGTCTTCACGAGCGCCCTCAACGCGTCGTCTGTGGCCTGCAGACCTGATTCCGCCGCATTTTGCAGCGTTTCCTTTTGCTCCGCAGTTAACACTAAATTCTCCGTTGAAAAATCAATGTTGGGGGCGCTGGAAGGCAGCGCAGACGCTGATCCCGAGCTGGACCCGACGCTCAAGACGTCCACGTGGAACTTGTCAGCCCCGCCGAAGCGTGACACCTCCCAACTGAGCTGCTGGATGCGCTCCACCGGTAGCTCCACACGCTCCACCTGCGTCAAGTGCCAGGCCGCGGGCGCCGCCAGCAGCGCGAACAGCACGAAGGCGCCCACGATCTGCAGCCGCGTGCCCGCCATGGCGACAGTGTCAAAATGGAAATGGTGTGGTGCACACATGGATACACAAAGGCTGTATTACCGCGGCTGCTTGTGGAGGAGCTCTAAAATGGAGCTCCGCCAGCATCTAACGAGGGCATCGAGCTATTTGAACTTGAAGCCCTTGTGCTTGTAGCCCTTGTACTTCTTGTGCTTGTGCTTGTAGTAGCCACCCGGGCCGTACACGACGCCCGGGTAGGACACGTAGGCCGGTTGGGGCGGCGCTGCGACGTAGCCTGGAGCCATGGTTGCCTGCACGAAGAGCTGTCGGCCCTGAGCTGCGTAGTAGGCTTGTGCTTGCTGCGGCGGAGGCGGGTAGGCACCTGGAGGAGGAGGATACCCTGCCGGTGGCGGATATTGAGCCGGGTAGCCGGGGGCTGGAGCGTAGCCCGCTGGAGGATAGCCTTGCTGTGGTGGATATCCCGGCTGCTGCGGAGGGTATCCTGGCTGGGGAGGATAGCCCTGCGGAGGGTATCCGGGCTGACCTGGAGGAGGGTAGCCGCCGCCGTACATGGCCAGAAGAGCCTTGCCTTGTCCTGCGCGTTAGTCGACGAGATCGATTGTGTGGCTTCAACACGAGCGTCTCTTGTACGCGCGTCACTTTGCGTGCTGCAGACGAAATTCATCAGCCAACGAGAGCGCGCGATAGATTCGCTAAATTTTTCCATTGGGCAACATATTATAATACGCATAGCTCTACTGGATCTCTCTTTAAAGAAGACGTTGACGGTACGCCCATACAAAACGCCAGTTTCCGGTATTTTGCGTCCCAAAGGCCAGACGAAGATGGCAAGCCGCGAGACGGACACCGACACGCCCGTGCTGGAGGAGGCTGCGCGCCCCGATTCCGCCGCCGACGGGGACGCCAACAACCGCGGCAACTTCACGCGCAACCTGAACAAGGAGGCGGACGAGAGCGTGGCGCGCAAGATGTTCTTGGGCGGCCTGGCCTTCCTGCCGTGGCTGCACCTGGTCAACGTCATTTTCTACCGCAAGCAGTTCATGGACCCGAGCATCGACGCCACCGTCACCATGTGTGCGTTGACCTGGACTTCCCTCGTGCTGTCATTTCTACCCCGCAGTGACGCTCACAACGTCCGTTTGCTTTCATTTTGTGTATGTATCAATTGTAGGGGTGCGGCGGTCGTTCATGGGCTTCTGCTTCTGGACAGTGCTCTTCCTCGCGTGGGTGCTCGTGTTCCAGCTCAACTGGAAGGAGTTCGGCTGGCAGAGCATCGTCATGGTCGTGCCTGACGAGGACGCGAACGCTGGGTGGTAGAGGAGACCAAGCAGCTCGTCGAGGTTCCTCGTCGACCCAGACCTCCGTTGCCACTCTCGCTGTCTGTCGGCACTGTACCATGCCTTCTCCACCTCAATCCGTCGCTGCAGCGGCAAGTGGCGACCAGCCTAGTAACTACTTCGAAGCAAACGGCTTCCTGCGTATTAATCCATACTCAATCTTCATACAAACTTATTTCATGTGGTGCACATTAACCTCCGGATCGCTTGCAAAGTTCGAGCTGCCAGCGAAGCACACAACCCCGCCTCTTGCTCTCCTCTCTATCGGCCCAGTATGAGCGCCCCCATCCTCTCTATCGACACGCAGCATGAGGACATGATCGTACGTCCGCTTGTCCGCCTTCTCCCTCCTTCCAACGCGCTCTTTCCCGTCTCTGTAGCCTCCAAACTGACTGCATCGTCCCCTCCCTAATATGTTTCTTTCGATCACAGCACGACGCCCAGCTGGACTACTACGGCAAGCGCCTGGCCACCTGCTCCTCGGACCGCACTATCAAGGTGTACGACGTCACGGGCGACGTGCAGAACAACGAGCAGATCCTCACGGGGTACGTAGAGCTCTGCGCATTGCACTGAAGCCATGCCAATTAATTGTAATTTGCTATTCTGTTGCTGTCAGCCACGAGGGCCCCGTGTGGCAGGTGGCGTGGGCACACCCCAAGTTCGGCGTGCTGTTGGCGGCCTGCTCGTACGACGGCAAGGTGATCATCTACCGCGAGCAGGGCTTGAACCAGTGGACGCAGGCCTACGTGCACGGCTTCCATGAGTCCTCGGTCAACAGCATCGCCTGGGCGCCGCACGAGTACGGCCTTGCGCTCGCCTGCGCGTCGGCTGACGGCACCGTGTCTGTGCTCAGCTACTCGCGTACGTGGTGGACTGCAGGATGGGTGGGCTGGAATTAACGTACTAACTTCGAGGTGGTGCCGCTGTCACAGCGGAGGGCTGGAGTGTGAGCCACTTCAAGGACAGCGCGCTGGGTTGCAACGCCGTCAGCTGGGCGCCATTCAACTCGGTGGGCTCGCAGGGCCCGTCGGGCCCGATCCGCCGCGTGGTGACGGCGTCTTGCGACAAGACGATCAAGATCTGGAGCCTGGCGGAGGGGGAGACCGAGTGGCTGAAGCAGGAACTGAGCTCCGCTCCCGCGCACAGCGACTGGGTGCGTGATGTGGCCTGGGCCCCGAGCACGGGGCTGCCCGTCAACCTCATCGCCAGTTGCTCGGAGGACAAGCACGTGTACATTTGGTCGCAGACGGCGGAAGACAGCGCGTGGAAGCGCGAGCTGCTGCACACGTTCGATGCCCCCGTGTGGCGTGTGAGCTGGTCTGTCACGGGGAACGTGCTGGCCGTGTCGTCGGGCGACCACAAGGTCACGCTCTGGAAGGAGACGCTCGACAAGAAGTGGATGTACGTTCTCCCGCATCGTCGTCGCTGTCGTCTGTTGCTGTTGAGACTAACAACTCGTCGTTTCTTGGTCGTTGCAGTCAAATTTCGTCTGTGGACGAGGCTGGTGCCATTCACAACGGCAACGAGTAGATGCGTTAAAAGAGTGTGAAAGCTCCCGTGTAAAAGGCGTACTGGGGTCACTCCGGTCTGGCATTTTCCTTCCTGTTCTTCCGGTCATCGGCAAATTGCTTTAGACGGCAGGTGATCGATCATGTGACGGGGTTTCATCCATTGGAATGAGGTGAACGAGCTGCGACTGTCGACAACGGAACCAAGAACTCGAGCAATACACGTGCATACCGGTACATACAAGCAAGTTTTATCTATGTTTTCGCAGACTGCGGCCACGGATCAAGTCGGACTCGCCTACAAGGACTCTTCGAAGTTGCGCGTCCACCGCCGTTGAAACCTTTCCTCGAGCGCCTGCACGCACTTGTAATGCACCTGGTGCTCGTGGTTGAAACTCGACAGCGTCATCTGCCGTTCCGTGGAGCGCGCCTCCTCCTTCTTCCACTCGGGGTCGGACGGGTCCAGCCTTTTGCTGATGAGCGCGCTGTGCCGCTCCTCCACCGTGCGTAGGTACCCCGCGATCCAGACGTCGTCGACGGTCACGCACACTGGCGGGATGTCCGCCAGCGCCTCCACGTCCGAGAAGAATCCGCGTCGGTAGGCGTTTCCGCAGCAGGCCTGCAAGATGTCCACGTAGCGTCCACGCGGGCGCATGAAGTAGGGCACGTACGCGGGCACCACGCCCACCTCGTGCCACATGGGGAGCATGCCCCATCCACAGACGCCGAGCACGTCGTCGGGCTTGGCCACGGCCTCCCAGGCCAGCGAGGCCACCAGTTCAGGAGGATACTCGAAGTCGTCGTCCAGCGTGATGATCAACGTGGACGCGTTGCTCTCGAGCCGCAGCGCGCCAAGCAGCTTGGTGGCCGGGCCGTCGTCCACGCAGCGGTTGACCTTGACGAACGGCGCAAGGCCCACGAGCGCTGACGGGATCTCCGTTTCGTCGTACGAGCGCTCCGGGTGGCGCTTCATGGGGCCCTCGGGGATGTTGACGTAGATCTGGTCGGGCCGCAAGCTCTGCTTGGTTAGCGAGCGCACGCTGTCCATGACTTTATCGAGACGGCTGGGTGTCGTGGTGAGCGAAACCACCACGCGGAAGGGCGGCCGCCAAGGCGGGGACGTTGGCGGAAGGTCCTCGGCCAAACGCCCGTCGTAGGACGTGGTGAAGAGCGCCGTGGCCGCCGGAGAGATGCTGCCGTAGCGCACCAGCAGCTGAGTGTAGCCCCAGCACACGACCACGGCAGCGGCCAGAAGCAGCGCGCGCAGCAGCGTCAGGTGGCGCAGTAGAGAGCGCGGGTTCTTGCTGTAGCGCGGCAGCACGGGTTGCCGCATGAACACGCTCCACTCGCGGGCCATGCGCGCAAGCATCAAGTCGAGGAGTGCCAGGAAACCGATGGGAAATGGCTCCATCCGCGTGTGACACGGTCGCAGATCGTCAGACAGCATAAGGTGGTGTGCGTCACGTAATAGTCGGTATGAAAGTAATATGCTGGCGTATAGGTAAGGAGTGAATGTTTTGGCTTAGTGCTTGTAAGCGTGGAAACAATTGAAGCTAAAACAAATGCTGCTGTGGAGGTGTGCGGTACCTAGCATGTGGTACTTATTGGATCCACTGTGTGGTACACATGCTTTCGCGTTCTCCACACCAACTTGATGGAGAGTACACGACATAGCGTAACCACACCAATGAAGTGACAAACCTGAAGTAACAAACCTGGATTCTCGCTGTTCAAGCTCAAAGCAGGATGAACTTGTTCGGGCGGAAGTCGGCGGCGCCCGCGCGCATGGGGCCCGTGGCGACGGCCGACACGATCCGCAAGCTGCGCGAGCAGTTGGAGTCGTTGGAGAAGCGCGAGCTGCACATCGTGAAGAAGATCGCGCTGCAGCTGCAGGAGGCCAAGCAGAAGAGCGCGGGCAAGGACAAGCGCGGCGCTATCTTCGCCCTCAAGCGCAAGAAAATGTACGAGGCCGAGGTGGAGAAGCTGCAGGGCGCGCGCATGACGCTGGAGACGCAGGTCATGACGCTCGAAAGCGCGCACGTCAACATGGAGACGTTCACGGCGCTGCGCTCCGGCGCCGAGCAGATGAAGGCCATCCACGGCCAGATGAACGTGGACAAGGTGGACAACATTATGGACGACATCCAGGAGGAGATGGCCACGGCCGACGAGATCGGCCGCGCCATCTCGCAGCCGCTGGGCTCGCAGCTCTACGACGACGATGAGCTCGAGGACGAGCTGCGCGAGATGGAGGAGCTGGAGCTGGAGGAGAAGACGCTGGAGCCTGTGGCGGCCACGCCGGCAGAAGCCGTTGCAGCTGCAGCCAGAGCCCCGCCGGCGCCCGCCACAGCTGCAACTGCCCCGTCGGCGCCGCCCGTGCCGCTGGCGCAGTACAACTTGCCGGACGTGCCGACACACGCCGTCGAGTCCAACATCAACGTGGTGGGCAACGCGGACGAAGACGAACTGGAGGCGCTACGGAAGCTCGAGGCGTCGATGGCGCTGTAGAGCAGCTGCAAAAGAGCAAGTGGAAGAAGGAAGAGCTGAGCTCCTCTTCTTCCGGTATGTATGGCAATAAACGATGAAGACACACACACACAAGACTGACAGGTGGACGGCTGCACATTGAGCTGCTTTCCTGTCTCTCCTCGGCTCTCGTCTAACACGAGCGCCTGCATCTGCTCTCTGCATCTATCTCTTGACCCACTGGAATTTCTTACGGGCCTTAGGCTGGCCGGGTTTCTTCCTCTCGACCATACGCGAGTCACGCGTCATCAGGCCGGCCTGCTTGAGCGCCAAGCGCATCTCCGGGTCGAAGTTCTGCAGCGCGCGCGCGATGCCGTGACGAACCGCCCCGGCCTGGCCCGTGGAGCCGCCGCCCTTGACCGTGCAGTACACGTCGAAGCCGCCGATCTTGTCCACGACCGAGAAGGGCTTGAGCACCTCCTCACGGTGCGTGTCGCGCACGAAGTAGTCCACCAGGTCCTTCTTGTTCACCTTGATGCGGCCGTTGAAGGGCTTCTCCGAGGGCTTGATCCACACGCGGGCCGTGCTGGTTTTGCGACGGCCCGTACCGTAGGCGCGGCCCTTCTCGTCCAGCTTGGTCACACGCACGATCTTGTTCTTGGCCTCGTGGAACGCGATGCGCGCCGACTTGGCGCGGATCGCGCGCTCCTCCTCCACGCTCACCATGTCGCGCACCGACTGCAGCCACGTGGGCACGCCTTCGCCCGTCACGCCGTCGATGTTGCCGTCGAAGCCGAACCACTTTTCGCCGTCCTCCGCGCCGAAACGCTCCTCGTCGAAGAACTCGGCGTTGTGCTCGAGGAACGCGTCCAGACGGCGCCGCCGCTCGGCAATCGAGATGCCTTCCTCTTCGATGGGCAAGAGCTCCTCGACCTCTTGCACCTCCTCAGCGTGCTCTTCCTCCGCGTCGCTGTCTGAGTCCGAGTCCGAATCGCTGTCTGAGTCGTCGCTCTTGGATGCGAAGAGCTTGGCGGCGTCCGTCTTACCGTCGTCCGCCTTGTCGTCGCGCGGCTTGTTGCTCAGGAAGCGCGCATGTGGCACCGACAGCGCCTGCAGTAGCGGAGCGGACGGACGAAGCGCATTGACCGCCGCGGGGGCCGCCGCGCGCGCCACACGACGCGCCGTCAGCAGCAGCAGCTTCATCGGATGGTCCGGGGGAATGAGAGGCGTGCAATGGCTCGCCGTTTGAGGAGCCTTTGTGTGCTGTACGCAATTGCGTGTGCTGTACATCAAATTAACGTGACCACACGAATGCTATCCGATTAGACAGGGTCAAACATGAACGGGTTTGACTTCAACATGCTCATTTGGTTGTACTTGTATTTATCCTTGCTGTGTGTGTGTTTCCTACTCGCTTGAGTCGCTCCTGTTTTCTTCTCTACATGGTACAGACTGGCGCTTACTCGGCTATCGTTTGCGGCTGCTGCGGCTTGTGCTGCGCCTTCATGACCTCCTGGTACAGCAGCTCCTTGAGCGTCTGCGGGTCGTACGACACCTGCGCGTAGTCGAACTGCGTGAGCTTGGTGGCCACGTCGGCGTGGCAGGGCTGCTCCAGCTGCGGGTCGCGCCACTGGCTCACGTACGGGTGCGCCAGCGCCTGGGCGGCCGTGATCCGCTTGGCCGGGTCGAACTGCAGCAGCTTGTCCAGCAGGTCGAGCCCGTCCGGGTTGGCCTCCGGGAAGATCTGCGCCCAGTCCACCTTGGGCACCTGGTGGCTCTGGATCAGGAACTGCCGCCCGGCGTAGCGGCGCGCCACGGGGTTGTCGCAGAAGCTGAAGGTCGTGGGCGTGCCCACGACGTCCACGATCACCTTGAGCTGGTCCACGTACGACGTGCCCGGGAACATGATGCGGCGGCCCAGAAGCTCGGCGAAGATGCAGCCGATGGACCACATGTCGATGGCCTTGGTGTACGCGTTGGCCAGCAGCAGCTCCGGCGCGCGGTACCACCGTGTGACCACGTACTCGGACAGACCCTCGGCCAGATCGCGGTCGTTCGCGTGCCGCGCCAGGCCAAAGTCGCAGATCTTGAGGCGGCAGTCCGAGTTGACGAGAATGTTGCTGGGCTTGATGTCGCGGTGCAGCACGTCGGCCGAGTGCAGGTAGTGGATGCCGCAGAGCATCTGGTACAGGAAGTACTGCACCTGGTCGTCGCTCAAGCTCTCCTTCGAGTGGATGATGCGGCACAGATCCGTCTCCATGAGCGGCTGGATGATGTACAGGTCTTCAAAGTGCTCGTAGTCCAGTGGCCGCTGCAGCTCGTGGAAGCCCATGAGGCACGGATGCGTGATCTCGCTCATGAGCTTGATCTCGCGCAAGGCCAGCAGCGCCACCTTGGGGTGCCGCAGGAACTGGCCCAGCTTCTTGATGGCGAACGTGCCGCCGTGGACGAAGTCGCTGGCGGCGATCACCTCGCCGTACGTGCCTTTGCCCACGATCTTGACCATGCGGTACTTCTCGGCCAGTTGATAGCGCACGCCGTTGATGACGAACTGGTGCATGACGTCCTCTCCAGGCGGCGCGAACTGCTGCGTCAGCTTCGTGAACGAGCTCAAGCTGTTGCGCGCCGACGGACTGTCGAGCGACGCCAGCGAGGCCGCGCCGACGCTGCCGTCGTCCGAGCAGAAGCTTAAGCTGTCCCGGTAACTCTCCCGGAAGCTCGACGTGGACGACCGCTGCGAGAGCGACCGATGCGACATGGACGAGATCGTGAGGCCCAGCAGCAACTTGCCGAAGAAACTCTGGTGGTCGTTCGACAGCACGTAGCTCTGCAGCTCGCCGGCCCTCGATACGTTGCTGCCCGTTTTCCGCCGGCTTCGTCGACCGATCAGCCGACTGGAAAATGAGCCACTGGTGCTGACACTGCCACCGCCGCTGCCGTTCAAGAAGCTGGCCAGGTTCACGTGCGTGCGCGCCACAGCCTCGTGGTTCGAGTTGCGGCAGCATTCAATCAACAAGACGGTGTTGTCGTCGCGCGACAGCCGATCGAACTGCAGGAACAGCTCCTGCTGGTAGTTGTACGAAAAGGACGGGGACATCTCGCTCCCCGACGATTCGCCAGGACACTCCACGGGGGCCGCGGCTCGAGACTGGGCCTCGGTGTGCCACACGCCTTCAAACTCGTTGGTATCCAGCGAGCAGCGCACGAAGAAATCGTCGCCCTGCAGCTCACGCGACCGAACGTCCGTGATTTGATGCAGCGAGATGGACACCACGTACCCGCCGACCACCGACTCGCGGATCCGCTCGGCCAGGGACGGAAGCGTCAGGTTCGTCGTGCAGCCGGGGGCTTTAAACACGACGCTGGAGGCCACCACGTCTCCGAAAATCTCCCAGCGACTCACGCGGCCGCCGTCGCCCGGCTTGAAGTGCAGCTTGTGGGTCCACTGCTGCATGAACGTGGTTTGGTTGTAGCGCACCTGCATGGTTTCCCTCCCGGAGATGACGACCACGCGGTTGCGGTTCCGGCGGTGGCGCGGCTCAAAGTCCGGGTCCTCCTCGTCCTGCTCCTCCTCTTCCCCTTCTTCCTCCATCTGGATGCTCTCGACGATAAACTGCTCCATCTGCACCGACGTGGTCAACCGCGTAAAGTACTCGAGCACGCCGCCAAAGCCTCGATACTTGCCTTCGAACGGCACCATGGGCAGGTAGTTACTGCGGAGAATCACGTCCGACTTGAGCAGCGAGAAGAACCGCAGCAGGATGTGGTCCATGGGCGTCTCCACGTTGGTTTTGGCCAGCGGCTGGTTCGGCGTGATCGGGAAGAACACGGCCGCCGGCTTCTTGCTGCTCAGCGTGAGACTCGACCTGTCCGTTTCCTCGGAAGACCCAACGCCGGGGGTCGACGGCCCGGCCGCGGAAGGGGACATGGGCACGTCCATCCGAGCACCCCGTTCCTCGGCCGTCACGCGCGCGCACAGCGCCGCGTAGAAGTACTCGTAGCCACGATAGAAGTCGGCCACATTGGTGCGGAGGCGCTGCACGGTCGGCCGCATGTGGCCGGTCGCGTCGTGGTCGGCGATGGCGTTGGCTACGAACTGAAGCCACACGTGCTTGCTGGCCTCCGAGTTGGTGCGGAAGTGAAGCTGGTGGCCCTTGGGGGTGGCCAGCGTGAAGCGGAAGGCCGACTCGGAGTCGGCCGCCAGCGGCGACATGGGGGTGGCCACGTCGGCCCCGGGCTCCTGCGGCGGCCCACTGCCGGACACGGGTGTGGAGGCTGCTGAAGATGACTGGCCGGGCGCTGCATTACTGGCCGGGTCTTCCTCCACGTCCCAGGCCTTGACGAGCGACACGCGCTCCGAGAAGCCGAACTTGCCCTTCTTGATCTTGGACTTGGCGTTCTGGCGGCGCGCGTCCTCCTCCGACAGGTAGCAGTAGAGCGATCGTCCGCGCAGAACGAAGTAGTACGTCTCCCAGTGCTTAAGCCAGTCGCTGCGCTTCTGTAGATAGCCTTCCCAGTGGAAACGCAGCGGCACGTCGTGCGGCGTCGAGCGTGAGCGCGCGTGAGGCGGCGCCGAGGGCGTAGCCAGGCTGCGCGAGGCGCTGGCCGAGGACGGGGAGATCGACATCGACGAGGCCGACGACGCGCGCGACTTGATACCGCTCGACAGGCGCGCGTCGTCCGCGGCCGACATGGGGCTCTGTGTCATAGACTTCGAGTTGTGGGAATGATTTGAAGACTGAAAAACGTTTGCTGATCGGTTGCGGCAGATAAGTCTGCTGCAACCGATTGCAGGAGCGATCGTCCTCAAAAAGGGTTTTCGGGAACACCTTTGACTTCAACTTCTCTATAGGGCCTTGTCATCACGTAGGTTGCTCAATATTGCAAGGCGCGTCTTCCGTGGCAACCTCAATCCACATGCGTATGTATCCGAGTTGATTTCCACGACCTGAGCGTCCCACCTCCCCCGACAGACAGAACTGCAAATGAAATCCAGATCCAGTTTGCAGACGTGCATGCACATACCGATGATCACTTTGATTTCCTCTTGAGATCGTTTTCTCGGGAAATCGTGTCCCTGGTTTTCGAGCTCCATCTCTGGGGCGGTCAACGATTTTCCTGTACACAAGGAATCGTTGAGCTTGGCACCTTCTGCGGGCGCTACTTTCTTGGCTTAGCCGAATGTTTCACCATACCATCGTCCTCGCCAAACTCTTCTTCGCCAGCGCTGTCAGGCTATTCGCGGCTCACACTGCGGTTGTCGTTCGAGCACTGGTCATTACCAGCCATGACACCAATTGCATCCATGTACTCGACGCCGCGTGCAACCTGGATTGAATCCGGGACACCTTGACGAGTATTCTAGGTTGCTTCCCATATCGTTCGCCAGAATGCAACGTTGTGGTTGCGGCGGCTTGAAATCTGCGTGTCCTGTTCATCCCTCTTCCAGTTGCCTAAGTCTGGGCAAGCTCCGAGCCACTTTCTTCTTCAACCCGCCTAGCTTCCTGGGCAGGACCCACGTTCTCGTTGATGAAGCACATCATTGCCTTGGAGTATGCAAACCCTCGTTCACAGTGGGGCTTTTAGGCTAGGAGGTAAGCTCTTCACAGCAGCAGCCGCACTACGGGCCAGATCCATCACGTCCAGCATAGCCCAGTTCCAGTACTGACGCTGACAAACTTGCCAGAAATGCCAGCGCCGTACAACTCGCTGTGCCCCGTTCACCCAATGCAACGGCGACGATTCCACGTCCCTACGCCGGCCGGCTTGCCGTTGCCAAGGTACGAACTCACCTCATCCACTTGATTCACGAACGTCAGGCGCTTCTCGGAGTCGCTCGGCAGCGAGCGGCAATCGACGGACGACCAGGATACCGCCAAGCTCTGAAATGCAAGGGATGCCAATGCCGGCAAGCTTGGCGTTGTCGTCCACAACGGCATCTATCCGTGTCATTGTCCGTGAGAAGTTGAGACCGTAAGAACAGTATTCAGGTCAGGTATCCATTGTGCATGTTGATCAGCGAAGCTCTTGTTTGGACTCTGAGGCCTCTCGTCTCGACGCCCCTTGTCTCAGTGAATGGAAGTAGTTGGTGCTCTGAGTACGCGCATCAGCAACGGGTCGCTGAAGAGCACATCATTGGGCTCCAAGCCTTTGAGGGTGACACGATCCCCAGAGTGTGTAGCAGGTCGTCGACTTGGCTTCGTCTGAGCTCGACTCTTCCATTATGTGCAACAGCGCCGTCAATCGCCTAGAACGCGCCATGAAGTCGATGCAGCTTGACGGCGAAACTGCGGGATGGCATCGCCACCCAGCCGCAGGAGGAAGGATGTCGTGGTGCTGCTTCTTTAGATCCTCGGCGAGAATCTGGACGTCTCCGTTGAAAAGCGCACACACGCAGGCAAGCACAGGAGCAATGAAGTGCGTTCGTTTCGCTTCTGTTCCAGTCACGACTTCTACAAACGCCTTCGTCACGACAAGAAGGTATGCGTACAGCACATCAATCTTGCCGTCTTCAATGGCCTTCGTCGATTGCGCGTACTGATCCGCCGGCATTACTTTGTTGACGCCTTTGAACGACACGTACGAGTAGCCCGTAGAGGACTCACCATCCTTGATCTTTGCCTTCTTGTTGCCGTCAAGTAATTCGTTCAGCCCCTCCCATCTTCTTTTGCGAGTCGGGGGGGGGGGCTCTTTGTTGGCGGATCCAAGTTGCGTTGACCAGGAGCGGCCCGGTACGGCCACCAAAACGTGGATTTCGTCTTCCCCAGCATCGTCTTCGTCTGGAAAATTGAACGCAGAGTTGCCTATTCGATACCGCGGATCCATTTTGTTCCCCCTCTTCTTCATGACATCATTAATTCCTTCGGGAACCTCGCCATTCTCAAGCATCGCCACATCAGGATCGTCCGTCTTGAGCCAGTTGCCGCCCTTCTTCGCAAGGTACAGGACGCTCATCGATATCCACAACGAAGACGCTCCCGTCTCCGATCACCACACAGATGTGACACGAGATGTGGCTGGAGACGCTGACTTGGTACTTCAAGTCTTTGAGAGTGAAGCGTAAAGTGGCCTCGACACTAACTCGTCGTTTTGTGAACATGCACCAGGATTCAATTCGAGCCGCGCGGCAGAGGTCGGAATTAAATAGTGAAAATAAATAAATAGTGATATTTTCCACTAGAAATATTTATTATTGGTTGTGCCGGACTCAAATAAAATATAAGATTGCCCAAATATTGACAATAAATAAAGTGGAGTTTTAGACTTGCGCACAAAAGCATAGAAAAACATAACTTTGATTGATTTTATTACTACATAGTATCTACAACAGGATACTTTTCTTGAATATTTTGCTCAACCCGCTTGGATAAAGGTAGTGGAGTACATTTCTATTTCGCTTCGAATATATAGGAGTAACTTTATATTTCGCTTCGAACCTTTCAAAATGTTTTTCATTAGAACTGGTCAATGCTCGATATCATACTTGATCGCATCTGAATTTTGAGCCCAGGTCGCTCCAGCCTAGTGTAATGTCATACTGTTAGGGTCACTTACAGTCTGAAAACACTACTGAGTAAACGAACATATAACTACGGTCTCACTGGTTCACAAGCTGGGAAATTTTGGCTTTATCCCCCTCTAATCCGATATATGGTGCTTCTTTTATACGCCAATACAATAAAAATTGCGGCAATATTTATTATTGTTTGCCATCATATTGCAATCTTTACTATTGATAACTGTCGACACCAATACAATTTTTTACGGTATTGTCCGACCTCTGCCGCGCGGCCAGGACTGCCAAGTGACCATCGGCGGGATCGCCCCGGCACTCCGCCAGAGCTCGTACTTCTGGACGGTCGAGTGCGTCCAGCTGGCGCTGTTTAGTACATGCACCGTGGCCTCCACCTCCTTCTTCTCTCCCCTAGATCTTGGACGAGCCGACGTAAATGACGTTGCGCGTTGGTGCAGTGTCATTATGTGACTTGTGCAGCTCTGCCATGTTGCAGCAATTTGAAGCCTGTCAACGCCAGACGTACGGTTCAAGGCTGTGATATTGGCAAATTTCAAGGTGACGCAAGATCTCTCCGCTCCAACGCCTCACGGACCTCGAGCTGAAGCCGCAGCAGTGGCAGTTCTGCATCATCGACAACCAGCACCTCCGCTTTTGCCGTGCGTGGCTTCGTACTGGCAAGCACAAGGTCATGAACCTGCACACTATAGCGCAGCTGTTAAAGGCTGCATCATCGTCAATGCCAGACTTCGACAACAGCGCTTCTAGAAGCAACAGTGAGTCAGGCAGTGATGTCGAAGATGGAGGTGGTGGTGATTTTGATGATGACGACGATGAGCCTGCGACTTTTGCAGAGCTGGTTCGGCGTAGCCTGCCGGAGCTGGTGGGTCGACTGGTCGAGCAGAGTCAACAGGACTTTTCTCGGCCTCAACATGGTGCTTTGAGTGCCGAGGAGCGAGCTGCTGTTGCCGCCCGCTATCACGATGAGTTAAGGGACATGCAGGATGCACGACGCAGTGCGTCAGCTCGTACTACGCTGATATTGCGAAGATCAGTTGCGTCAGTGGCCCAAGAAGAGATTGATTTTGAATTCTGCAGTGGAGGCCACGACGAGGATGGATCTTTAGGTGATGTACTGGCACCGGGAAATGATGGTTTTCGAGACAGCGATGGCTTTGCTGCTGGAAGTGGTGAGAGCAACCAGATTGCTGCTGAAGGTGGAGTGTTTGTGGATTGCAAGAACAAAGGTGGAGGCGGTATGACTGTGGACTGCGATAGCGGTGCCGGTGGTGTAGTGAGTGTGGATTGCCAGCGCGATGCTGAAGGTGGTGCAGACGTGACGTTGAATGACACAGGGCCTGCTATTAATAGCGGTGAAAAGGCTGCCGATTTTCTGTTGCATGCGGCTGGTTTGAGCGGATCCGTGAACGGCGAGACACCTGCGAGAAGAGGCGAACCCGAGACACCTGCGAGAGCAGATGATCCCGAGGAGACGGAATATGAAGAATTTATTGGAGTCACTGCAGTTCTTCTCTTATTGACGATGTCCGAGCATATTGAGCGAGATGCGCCTCGAACGGCTTCGACATTTTGGTTTGAATACTTCGGGATCTATACGTATATATCCTGCGTTTGGGGCCTCTTACACTGGTGGACAGCAACGGGCAGCTCGTTTTCTCGCCGATTGGAACTTGGCTGGGCACGCTCGGCGACGACCCAAAGCCGTACGCTGGTTGCTACCTGTCGAAGTACGGTGTCACATCATTATCATTTTACGAGCGATTTGTGCGGTTCCGTGGTGAGCTCAAGGCAGCAGGATTTCCAATGGAGTGCTTGGATATGGTGCTCACTAACGCAGTGATAGGCCTCCCTCGTGAATTAGCGGAGCTGCTGGAAGGCGAACGCGTCGCTAGGAACGGGTTTTCGCTCAAG
>JAABLL010000212.1:0-19121 GCA_012295475.1 Phytophthora gonapodyides | reverse complement strand
TCCTCGAGAGCAGTCGGTTTACTGGTCCGCGGGTGAATAGCTTTGACAGTCCCAGTAGGGCCAATGTCATCGCCATATCTTCAGGTAAGCGAGTGCTCATTGCTGGCTGGTGTGAAATCTTGGCTAAGATATATGCGCTGTGTTGCTGGTACTTGGGCCGACGCCTCTACAAGTCATGTAAAGCAATTCTGACGGCCTCGTACTACGACCTTTTCGATAAAAATGCACTGCCGAGTGCTCTAACTAATGCTGGTCGACGTGAACACCTCATGGATCACTGGTAGTCTCGGCGGGTATTTTGCTGCTGCTCGTGTCTGGAAAGCAGGATCAACGTGATTCAAGCGAAAACTACAACGAAGTGCAAACGTTGCAACAACCTGCCACAAGTCAGTTCAGGGCGCCGGACTCGGCTCCATTTACAGATGAAGCATAAACAACGCAGAAAGGTGTTGAATGCCGTGGTTGGCAGTAGCGGGACGCGTGGATCCATCTCCTTACGGATCAAGCTTTCACTTCCGGATCTGTGCGTGGCGTTTCTGGATCGGTCCTGGATGCCTGGTCGCCGAACAAGCAGAACCAGCTGCAACACCTACGATGAATATCTACACCGGAAGATCTGCTTGTTGAGTTGCATCGCGTCCAGGCGGCTTCCTGTTACGCTTCTTCTCCTTCGTCGGTTGAATCAACTGTCTCGATTGGCCATCCCGTTCACTTTCTCTGCACTTTTACGTGAGACGCGCCACCACTGGCATGGCACTCGCGAAAGAAATTGCGGCTTCTTCGTCTTGATGAAGTACTTCATTACTTAAGTATGTCAACAGATAGGACCGAGGCTACACAGAGACCATGACGTACTTCTGCATCAGCGGAAGGCACTTTGCAGGTACCTTTGCACTTTCAGTGACGCTCGATGCTGGATTGCACTAAATTGATCTGCTAAATACACAAGACAATCAACCCCGGCTTCTTGAAGTATTCCAGATACTTCTCAGGTGAAGCTTTCAAGTCGCAGTACGTGGCACGTGTTGGTAAGCGCTTTGCTCGCCCGAGTTGAACAGCCGAAGTGGAGATGTCGGGGCTCCGCAAGTTCGTCGCTTTCTGCGGCTTGCAGCTCGTCATATCGCCCTGGCATCTTTGTCCGCGCTCCATTCAACGCGACGAAATACATGCGCTTGCTGCAATTGAGCTTGGATAATGTCAAAGGTTTCAAGGCAGAAGTTGTGGCAATCGAAGTGCTCCCAGGTTGCTTCATGTAAAGTGCTGTACAGGGTGATATTACGTTTGGTGTTCACTAAACGATGATGTAGTTTGTCGATACCGCCGAGTAAGGAAGACTCTTGCCCGACTTGGCTGCAGGAAGCGGCTCCATGAACAGCTCAAGCATGCTCACCTCCACGGGTGTGAAGCTGGGAGAGGTGAGCTCCCAGTAGCTTTCCGATTTGACCTCAGGGGCGACGGTGTCTGTGGCAACGTAAGGGATCGGGTCAATCGAGATCGGGTCCAGTGCAGCTTTAACCTTCGCTTCACAGCGTTGGCGAGCCTCGCGTTTGCGTTGGTGAAGGCGCTGTTGGTTCAGGTTGGCCTTGCGGCGGTGGAACTCGCAGAGTTTGTGTAGTGACCCGTCGATCTTCGTAGCGCGCGGGTTGGTGCAGACCTTGCTGCGGTAGCCGCACTGCAGCAGGCGCGACGAGGACGCTGCGGCTTGATTGTGGAAGGAGAATATGCTGAGCGTAGGGAAGACGTGGCGTTAGTTTCGTGCCGAACGACCGCCGCAAAAGGCAGAATGGTTCATGACGGAGAAGACGATGAGTGGAATTTGTTTTGATGCAGACCTGATCAGAGGAGAGACCCCTGTGGGCAGCAGAAGACGGTCACGAGCGGCTGCAGTGCAATACTTGCCGCGACGAAGCTCGCAAACCCATGAGTGGGGAAACAGTGTGGCCAGGCGGATCTCGCGCACGACCGGCCTGGAGGCGGAATCAAGTGGTGTACTGGTCACCAGGTCGACGCTGTGTCAACTGGAAGCGTCCAAGTCGGCATTGACGCATTGCAAAGAGGACTACGTGTTCCTCCCCCCTATACGGAAGATTTACTCGATGCTCGTTTCGAGCGCAGAGCATGAGGCCACCCGATTCGGTGTGCAAGCAGGTCGGAGTGTAGTTTTCCGCAAGATGGAAGCCCCCGATGTGCTGCACGATCGACAGCGTCGCTGTTGGAATTGTGGTCGAGGATACGGCCCGCACCATTGGCCGTGGAGCTGCCGTCTCAGCTGGAGCGCCTTGCGCCAACAGGGCCACACTTTCGCACTGGACCGTTCCAGCGCTCTTGTCGCTGCTGTCGCAAATTGTCCATGCTGTCGCCTGCTCGTGTCCTCATGTCGACTCACGATGTTGTGTCGGACGCGACGCTGCTTGAACCAAAGTACTATAAAATGCAGTCCGTCAACGAGCAGAACGGTCCGGTGGTGGCGTGTTATACTTTGTGAATCTATCATTGCAAGCGGCAAACTATACAGGAACTTCCGACAGCACGGAGCTCGAGGAAGACGCAAGGTTGCCCTTTGTGGAGGGTCTAGTGCACACTGAAAGCGACCCATAGTCGGGCAACGATACATTTGTCTGTAGCTTCAAGCTGCGTGTGTGCGTCGAGCGCCCGCCTCAGCTTCGAGTTCCCCAGAAAATGTTAGGATGGGGCGACGAACAACGTTCAAAGTAAATGCGGAGGACAAGTGCAACGTGCCCGTTACGTGATCGCTGCCTCTTTGACTGTATCTTTGCCGGCGGGAGCTAATGACGTCGTTACCGTGGCGCAGCTCTGCTTCACTGCCAGCGGCATATCCTTGGTCGCTAAAAGTCGGCGACCACGATGGCCTGCAGCGCAGGACCGATAAACTGGACCGTAGCTTGAATCATCTTCCATGTGCTGCAGCACACATGGACCATCCGACCAATGTACACTCGTTGATCGCGTGCGTCCGCCCAGCTTTGTCCGGGCAAGTCATTATCGGTACGGAAAACTTCCAGGCCGATCCGAGAGCCATCACCTGGGCGGCAGAGAATCCGGCCGCGCTCTGCTCGAACCGACCGTGGCCCACTCGGCACTTCTCGATTTTCCGCCGGTTGCACCAACTGTCATGTTCCCTGTGCTCGACGAGGCCCTCGCCTCCACCTCGCTGCTCCTGCAGTGCGGCTACCGCAGCAAGGTCTGCACCAATCCTCGAGCCACCAAGATCGACGGCTCGTTGCACAACCTCTGCGAGTTCCACCGCCGCAAGGCCAACCTGAGTCAGCAGCGATTGCACAAGCGCCATCGCGCCGAGCGCGCCGCTCGCAGGCGAGCCAACGCTGCAGACGAGGGCAGGCCGAGCAAAAGAGCCCACTTGACGGTCCAGACCCCGGTCTCCGTTGATCCGATCCCCTTCACCGCCGGCGCTCTTTTCGACGTCAGCACCGAGGGATGTCAGGACAAGCTTTTCTTCGCCCCAGAAGATATCGAGTTGCTGGACTTGTTGCTGTTCGACGAGATCAATACCGCGCCGAACTCGCCGAGCGCTGTGGATGGTATCAACTCGTGTGCGTAGACGCCCGAACTTGGCCTACTTTTTTAATGAAGACCTGTGCATTACTCTACTTGCAGTCTGGCCTTCACTTCCGCGTTACTGTTTGGGCGATTGCATTTAATACGCGCTGTCGCTTCTGACCCAACGCAAGCAGCGAATTGCACAACTGAGAGTCATAGCGGAGGGAGGCCACACGTTATCTGCCAGCATACATGTACTGGAGCTAATTGTCACCAAGATGCTGGCATGCTTCGAGCAATGTCTAGTCGTTTTTACGTCAGACTCATACAGTACTAGACAGCTCGTTTGGATCGGACGGTCATTGAGGTAGTCGCAGTAACTCGGTCCCGGGCTGCGAAAAAGCAGACCACCAACATTCAGTTGTTGGATCCGCAACGCCCCACAGAGAGGATATAGTGTCCACATGAGAAGCAGCAGCATTCAGGCTGCTGTTCGTGCCTTGCGGGGGAGCAAACAATCCGTTTGGTTGTCAAATACCTATCCGATCGTAACAGCATTCAGCTAGACAGCTTCCCGTACATCGACATTACGGCGCGTGAACCACTTCGAATGATGTTAGCGATGTGGTAAATGTGCCCATGAACTTCACGTCAGAGGAGATCAATGCTGAAGTTACTTCTGCTCGAGATTCACCCTCTGCATCCACACAGAAATTGGGCGACAGCGACTTCTTCGATTTCCGTGTTGCTGCTGCTGTTGCTGCTGCTGTTGCTGCTGTTGGACTTGGCATCGGGGCAACGCACCGCAGCCAACGCCTCCTCCAAGACCCGAAGGGAACAACGCTGTTGACGCTGTATTCATCATCGTGTTCTCTGTTGAGCTGACAGGTTTCTTGGACCTCGCCGGGAAAAGTTTGTCGACTGAACACGTTGAAGATCTCGGGAAGAGTATCCGTTGCCAGATTCGTGTCTCGCCTAGCAGCCCGAGATTCCCGAACATGGCTTCCCGTGTGCATGGTACTTCCTTCCGAAGAAGGGCGACGGCGTCCAGGTATCGAGGGCGTTAACTATCGCCTTTATCAGACACACATTATGAGTCAGAGCCACCGTTGTTGGTGGTGAAAAGCAATAGAGACTCGTCTGAGATGGCTCCACAGGCAAGGCGCGACAAGCCCACCGAAAAAGCTGACCGTCGCATCTCCTCATACTATAATATATTATATCGGCGAATGAATGCTATGAATTTTCGTCGGCATTTTGCAGCACGAGCGCAACGTGCTCATTGCCGCGGTTGTTTCAGCGTAGTCTTCATCGATCGCGAAGAGCTCTGTAAAGGCCCTTCCTGCAGCGAGCGTGCTCAGCCCGGCTGGCGCCTGAAGTCCGGACCGAGGTCGCCGAGCCGCGCTCCGACAAGACACGATCTGCGGACTCGACTCCGCCGAGACTCATGCAGCCAACGCTCTGGACGGTTGAAGCAGTCCATCCCGCGGGGGTGCTGCCCGCAGACCGGCCACGAATCACTCGACGAGCGGAGCACAATTCGATGGATGGCTTCGTGTGCCTCGTCACGGGCGTCTCTGTCTCCTTTAATTTTGGCGATCTTCCCGACGGAAGGTCTTGTCCGGATATCTACCTTGGCGGCTCGCCCTGCCGACAGGACTTCGCCAGGCAGGGACTCGCTGAGCAGGTCCAGAGCGGCTGAACAAGTCGAAGCCCCAAGCAAAGCCTCGGACCACGCCATGCTCTCCATTAGCCGCACCGCGCGCGTGAACTCACCATTCACTTGAATGTAAAGCTGTATTTGCTGTATCTTTACTTGATTCCAAGCGCAGCAGCTCCAGTGACCTGCCTACTCGGAGTCGCGGCTGAAGCGGTGTGCGGTGGCCGGGGCACTCGAGTCAGAGGGCGTGACAGGCTGGATACTTGCGGCTCAAGATCCAATGTTTAGTTTTGCGGCAAACAGCAAGATGGCTCCGATCTTCTCATGCCGACACTTTCCTTCCTCCGTGCGTCGGCAGTCACATTTCAATTTGCGGTCTCAGCACCACAACTACTATTGCCACACGTACGCCAAGCCGCCATGCTCTCCTTCTTCGACGAGGCCCCCACATCCACCTCGCTGCTCATGCAGTGCGGGTACCGCAGCAAGGTCTGCACCAACCACCGCGCCACCAAGCTGGACGGTACGCTCCACAAGCTCTGCGAGTTCCACCGCCGCAAGGCCAACCTGAACCAGCAGCGGCTGCACAAGCGCCAGCGCGAGAAGCGCGCTCGTCTTCAAGCGCAGGAATGCGAGTCGCCCGTCAAGCCTGAACGGGCTGAGCGACACCGCCCGACCAAGAAGGCCCGCCCGAGTCTGGAGCCGATCGTCGAGTCGGCTCTGCGCTCGCCCACCGACGTCTACAACTACCCGACCGAGTGCGATAGTACCTACCTGACGCAGTACACGCCGCTCGTCAACGCTGGCGAGCTTTCCTTCCCGAAGTTCGGGTCCACGGACATGGACATTTTGGAGCTGCTGCTGCTCGACATGCAGCCACAGCCGCTGCCGCCGCTCGAGGCGTTCCTGCCGAGCGCGTCAATCGACAGCACGGGCTCGATCGCCCTGTAGAGAGAGCAGCCTGGGCAAACCGCCACCAAAGTATCACCCGTAGCAGTAATGAATGGCGTTTACAGTACCACAACGATACCAATGCGTTCGAGCAGGTGTTGAAGCAAGCCGCAACTCGAGACCAGTCTCTGCAATTCCCCGCCGCGGCAAGTCAAGTTAATACCTCGCCGGTATCCATGCCATCCAGGTGATCACCGGCTGAGGAGTTCAGGCGCGCGGCAGCAACTCGGCCTCCATTTCGACCTTGTCGTCCGCTACTGCCGACGGCAGCATCAGAAGAGCAAGAAGCCATGGCTGCAGCAACACTTGCCGAATCCGTTTCGTTTTCAGCGATCGTCACGCGGCGCCGGTACCTATATATTATTATATCTACCGTAGAGTCTACGGTGTGGTACTGACTGCAACTGACTGCCGCACTTCATTCCTAATGACGTCGTTACGGCCGCCTCGATTCAAGCTCGAGCCTCGAGCTATCCAGTGTATGGTACTTGGTGCCGCGAGCCGGATGCAATCGTGCCCGTTGCAGCAAGTGAACCTAAACGGCCTTGCCCTCGGTGGCCAGCGACGCTGTGGACCAGCAGTCTGCTTCGGCGCGCTGGCCTCAACGTCGTCAAAGCCTGCACACGTCAAGGACTGCCGCGGGTGCCCGGGGATTTTTGGCGTTGACGCAACTTGCCCGGGCCGAACACGAGCGCAGGCAGGCAAGCGTGGGGCCAAGCAGAGCTTGGGCGCCGGCAGCACAATTCCATTGCTGTCCGACTTGCGCACGGCTGCGCGCGCGATCTCTGTGGTCGCCATACTCAGGCCCAGTCAACGTGAAGCCCATCTCCATGGGGGACAATCACGAGTGCCACCGTCTCCGCCCACTTGCTGACCATCACGCCGACGGTCGCCAAAAGTTGGCGCCCTGCCCCCCATAGTACTCGCCGACGAAGGCGACTTGGCCGTCATTCCGCAATCTCCCCGCTCGAGACGCCATGGCCCCCTCGATGGCCCCCACCATGACCCCGACGGCCCCCGTCGCCGCGCCGCTGCCGCGCGAGCTGCAGTGCGCCTACCGCAGCAAGTTCTGCGACGCGCCGCGCGCCACCAAGCTGGACGGCACGCTGCACAAGCTCTGCGACTTCCACCGCCGCAAGGCCAACGCCAACCAGCAGCGTCTGCACAAGCGCAAGAAGCGCATCCTGGCGCAGCAGGCCGCCGCCGCGGGCGTCGACCTGGACGCCCCGCGCACGCCGCTGCGCAAGCGCGCGCGGCAGAGCGCCGAGAGCCCGCAGAGCGCCACGGCGCCCATCGACGGCCTCACGTTCCAGAGCCGCTTCGACCTGATGGAGGTCCAGATCCTCGAGGTGCTGCTCTTCGATGAGTGTGCGACGTCGCGAACGTTGATGCCCGAGCTGACGTTCAAGGAGGAGCTTGCGCTCGGCGGCCCCGTGTCGCCTTCGACGCCCTCGATGCCCGTGCCCATGTTCGACAGCGCCTGGTCCGTGACGCTCTAGCGCCGAAGAACCACACACACAGACACATGGACGTCAACTATGTACAAACGAACTACTGCATGTGATGAAGACCTATAGCATACGAAATACCAAGCCCGTCGATTCGTACACGACCAACCAACTTGTATTATATCCAGGGATGCGAGGTGCCATTCATTGTGGTATTTATCGAGACGGTGCTCATTAACATGTACTTCTACTAGGCTGGCGGGGCTATCTATCGCCAGAGCTTGTTCATATTCAAGGTGCAGTTTATAAAAGCCAAGCATAACCACGGGACTGCTTCCATGTCGGCCGAGGGATTTCTTGTTGTGTACCGGCCTTTTAGGCGGTGCGGCCTGTGCCCAGCAGCGCCACGAGCAGCTCGATGTCGTCCTGGTTCAGGTCCACGGGCTCCTCGAGCGGCTCGGGGATACTGTCCCACATGTCCAGGTTGTCGTCCGTGTCCAGGTCGAGCGGGATCTCGGTCTTGAGGAACTCGTCCAGCAGCTCCATGGCCTGAAAGTCGTCGCCGCTGAGCTGGATGGCTGCGAGCCGCTCTTCCAGCTGCTTCTGGCGCCGCTGCTCGCGCAGACGCTGCTGCATGGCGCGTTGCGTGCTGTTGGCCTTGAGTCGGTGTTCCTGGCAGAGCTTATGCAGAGCGCCGTTGCGCTTGCGAGCTCGCTCGTTCGGGCACGGCTTGCTGCGGTACGTGCAGCGAAGCTCACGCGGGACGATGCTGCCGTTCTGGCTCATGCTAGCAGTGTCGCTGTTGCTGTTGCTTGTTCAGCTCGAGGCAAATGGTGGAGTGTCTGCCTGCCCTGCCGACGCGCGACGCGATCGCCATTTTCACGAGCATGAGCAGCGCTTGAGATGGAGCTGCACCGCTTGTGTGTGTCTTCCGACTCGTTGTGCAGCCGTTGAAAGGCCCCACCGAAGAGCTCGGCAGTGACGAGACACTTTGGATCCACTCTTAGTCCGCCCCAGTGACGGATATCCCTCGCTGAATCCACGGCAAATATCCCTCCGCAAGGCTGACCGGGATAAAAAAAATCGGTTCACGGCCGATTTCGATGCAACGAACGGTGCTCGAGCTCGACGCCGACACCAGCGTGGATATTTGACCGGGCAACGAGCGAGCTTCATTCACGCGCCTTGTCCGAATTGCATGCAATTGTCCACGTAGCATTGGCAATGCTACGTCGGCGCGAACTCGCAGTCCGTGAGTAACGCAGGCAAAGTAAGCAAGGAAGCGCGAGCTACAGCCTTGGCGAGGACAATCTCTGAGCACGCCAAGCGCTCGCCATCAGCCCAACGACGGCCATGATCTCGCGCGACGACCTTCATTGTCGCCTTGGCAGCATGCCGCGATAGCTGGCAGCGCGTCAACAGCGCGTCGGATGCACGGGCATAAAGTCTCAGTATCAAGCCTCTTTGCAACTCAGGCACTGGCAAAACCTCCAGCATCCAGTATATGTGTATCCAATCTCTCCACTTCAACTTGGGTCATACAATCTTAACGTAAAGGACTGCATGAAAACGTATACCTGTCGAAACCGGCGCGCCCACCCATATCACCTTACCGCTAGCGGATCCCTTCGCATCGTTCGGCGAACACGTTATGACCTCACTACGACGTCAAACCCACCAAGCCTGGATTCGAGGTGGCTACACACAGTGCCACAATGCATTGCGCTCTATAGCGCGCACTGCTTCCTGGCAGGTCGGCAGGAAGCTTTCGAGTGTCTTCGGCGATCCGGTGACAGCCATTTCCACCAGCTCCACGGACACAGCGGGAAATAGCGCGCTGCAAATAGCGGGCCACGATGGCTGCATCTTCCAGCGCTCGATCAGACTTCATCCCTGCAGCCACCGCTTCAACATGGCAGCTAAATTTGGGCTGCCTTGGAATAGCTCTTCCTGCATGATCGGCATGAGAAGAGGACGGCCGACGATGACAGCCAAGTTCAAAAGCCATCTGGCGCCTCCGCCAGCAAGCTTCCTCTCTTCTCAGAACCCCCCTCAATGCAACTGGCCTCCATGCAGGACATGGACTCGGACCTGCTCAACTTTGACGCCTTCTTCGCGCCCAACAATGACGAAGACGTCGCTGGTAAGCTTTCTGAAAAGAAAAGAAATCGAATATGCACGAAAATTACCAGAAAATGTTTTCTAACGAGGCGCGGTATTCAGATTTTTGGGACCTAGCGGCGAATACGAGTGTAGGACAGGATGAGGACCTGCTCGACGCAGCAGGACTCGAACCGCTCAGTCCGATACTGAAGGAAGAACCTCACGACGAGCAGGACCAATTTCAAGTGAAACAGGAGCCTGGGAAGAAGCACGGGTTGAAGCTCGACACCAACCTGATCAACAGCTCGAAGGAAGGGTGGCTAGCTCAGTACGAGAGCGCAAAGGCCAACGGAACGCCGACGGCCACGCTACCGGCTCGTTTCGCGCTGCTGTCCACGACGTGCGTGTACGAGCCGGGATTCACGACCTCCCCGCGCGGCAAGCGACGTATCAGCCAGACGCAGGCAGAAGCGTTCGAGCTTCAAGATGAAGAAGAGGAGGAAGAGGAAGAAGAAAATGCTGAAGACGAACCGTTCATACTTGAAGAAGACTACAACATGCCAGTGTTTACCGACGCCGAGCTGTCGGCGATGGTGGAGTCGCCCTCGAAAGTATCGACGGCGTCGACCTCCTCTGCAGCGCCGTCTCCGTCGCGTGACCTCCACGACGCCATGCCCCAGACCAACACGCTGTCGACGGACCACGTCCCGGACGTGATCAGCGTGTTCAACTCCATGTACGACAGCTCGCAGAACTTCCTCGCTGCGCAGCAGCAAGCGTTGGACCTCACGAACGGAGGCAGCGGCACGAGTCTGTTAGCATCTAGTCAAGCGATGTTCCCTACCGCTGTACTCCCTGCTGCAACGACGACAAACGCGGCTCCATTCGACTACTTCTCGCCCTCGGGGTATGCCGAGGCAGCGAACCAGTTCTTGGGCAGCTACGGCCAGCAGGTGCAGCCGTTCTTCCTCAACCCGGACGCTCTGTCCCCCGTGACGAAGGCTGCTCTGTTCCCAGGCCATCAAGGCCAAGCCACGAACGTCCAGCTTGCGGCGGCGATGGCCATGGCCAACTCGGCTGCTGCCATGAACACGATGCGCAAGATGAACGCCAGTTACGGAGTGCCGATCGCGCCGATGCAGCGACGAGCGGGGTCGCTGCCTCCTTCCACGCAGATCAAGGCGGCGGCTCCGCTGAAGCCGAGGCTGCCCGTCCAGCGCGCAGCCTCGGCGACGTCCGTCGTGTCCGCTGCGGCTTCATCTGCGAAGACGACGCGGCTCGCCATCACGCCAGACATTGCCGACTTCAAGCTGGTGCAGATCTTCCACCAGTTCTGCGACCCCGTGAGCAAAGTCTTGACGCTGCCGCGCTTCCAGCAGCTGCTGCTGCACCACCAAGTGAAGGAAGAGGCGAGTAGCTCAGCAGACAGCAAGCACTCGAGCGACGGAAGCTGCTGCGGAGCAAGCGCCTCCGCTGCGAACCCCAACGTCGTGGTGACGCCCGACGCTCAGACGCTTTTCAAGGCGCTGGATATCAACGAAGTCGGCGCTTTGGACCTCGAGCGCTTCATGCACTCGTTCCAGATCTGCAATCGCTGTACGGAAGCCAAGCGACGAGCGCACCAAGCGCTGTGTGCCAGTCAAGGCCAGACGTTCACCCCCACGGCGCTGGAGCGACAGCTGATGGAGGACGTGGCTCCGGTCGTCGTGCGTGTGGTGCCCACGCGCTTCGAGGGCCACAAGGTCAAGAGCTGCGAGCACTACCAGTGGACGTGGTGCGAGGGCTTCGAGAAGACTGGCAACGAGAAGTGTCGCGGCACCAACCGCCACGACAAATGCCCCAAGTACCTGGCCAACTGCACCCTGTGGAAGCACAAGCTGCCGCCCAAGAGCCGGAAGCCCAAGGTGCTGCTCGAGAACGTCGACTCGCCCACCAAGAAGCTCAAGTACTTTTCCTAAGGGAACACCCAGCGCCAATCAAGGATTCGCCATATTATCTAAACTCATGAGGAAAAGTATCAAATAAATACACGTGCGATAGTCTCTACCGTCGCTGGTTTCAAGCGTCAAGGGCCGCACGTATCCTGCCGACGATCTCAGTTCGCAAGGGCAACAGGAATGGGGAATACCTGCTGTCGGTGCTGTTCGAAGCGCGATCGCAGCGTGGAAGACCTCCTGGATGGGTCTCTCGAAGACAAGTTGCTGGGAAAGGCAGAGGAAGATGTCGAGGCCACGACCGCCGAGGAGGAAGCTTGGCGTCAGCGACGTGAACAGCTCAAGGACGAAGTGGAAATGTCCTTGGGCGACGGAGACGACGCCGTCCGCGAGTCGATGAGTAACGAACCGAATATGGCCCATGCATCGTTGATCTGGGATCTAAGCGTCCGCAACACGGTGAAAGCTGTGCGCCAGGAAGCAGTGGACCTAGTCGAGGAAGAGGAGGACGAAGAGGAGTTCGGGAGTGCGCAGGAAGACGCTAACGATGATGAAGACGACCAGGAGACCAAGGAGCACGTGGAAGAAACCGGGAGCTTTAGTGAGGACCGGTTGACGCAGTTGTCGGCACGCTCAGACGCAGCGGACTCGTACGCGTCCGTGAATGACTACTTCCGAGGCGAGGACACGAGGGTCTTCCGGGACACGGAGCTGGATCAAGCAACGGAGGTGTCGGACACGTTCCTGGCCTCCACTTCGCCCTCCAGTCTTCGAGGAACCGTAACAAACAGCAGCTTCATGGTAGACGACGACGAAGTGCAAGAACAACAAAAGGAGCAGCAACAGAAGGAGGAGCACGAAGGAGACCAGGCAGAGAACGAGGAAGGCGAAGCTGAGAAGCGTCGGAGCAGCTCTGGATCTTCACGTCGCCGTTCGTCCAAGAAGAAGTCTCGGAGCAGGAAGTCAACGCACAAATGAACGTGAGGGGGATAGGAAGGCTAACGCTTTGCTCAGTATTACTCTTGGGTCATCTCTCGTTGTGTGTCGCTGCTTAAACTTCCCAAACCGCTTCGGCGGGATGTTGTGTCGAGCTCACGTAGTCCGGAGGCGTGTATCTCTCTTGGCCTTGAAGCCCTGCAGCCGACGGATGGTGGATGAGGTTGTACGAGCTCCAGCGCTTCCAGCTTTCGTCTTCGACCACGAGCGGCTCCTTGTACTTGCTCTCTTGGTGCGGCATGCTGGGATGTCGTCGCGGGTGGCAACATCGAGCCATGGCAGAGCTGCATGCCTGGCCCATGCCTCGGATCCGCGTCGTTTCAAGATAAAATCTGTAAGGATTCCTCAACTCGAAAGACAATTAATTATGAAGTACACATTGCAATTAAAAAAGAAAACAATTAACGTCCTACTGCTGCATGGCGGCGCTCAAGTAGCTGTCCATGCTCTCTCTGATCTTGTCCAGCCCGGCCGAGCTGAGGTCGAACCAGGACGCGTCCAGCGGCGTGGCCGGCGCCTCCATCGCCGCCTTGTCTTGTTGCAGCCCGTCCTGGACGCTCTGCAGCAGCGACCGCGCCGACAGATTGCGCGTGCTGGGCTCGTGGCCTTCACTCGCCGCTTCTTCGTTGGACTGCAGCATCTCCTCGACGGACGAGTCGTTGTCCACGTCCAGCAGCGTCTGGTATCTGCTCACGACGGCCTTGACGTCCGGTCGAGCGTCGAGCGCCGCGCCGTGGCGGATCTTGGTGCATTTCTCGCGCAGCTTGGCGTCGCTGGCCGCCACCGCGTCGCCAGAAGTCCGTTCCGAGTTGGCAGCCCAGAGCTCCTCGAGTGAACAGGCATGCGGCACAAAAGAGCACAAGATCTTGGCTACAGCTGCGAGCTGGCTGTGCAGCGGGTCTCCTTCGTAGTCGTTCCAGAAGCCCATCGGGCTGCACGTGTTGGCGGCGTTCCAGATGCCAGCTTCCCCGAAGTCGCCCTGCTGCTTCATGTAGTCGTTGTACGACCGGATGAAGTTGTTCTCGTTGAACTCGGGGACTAAAGACGCTGCCACACGAACGGCCACGCCGCGAGCTCGACGGAGTCCGGACGCACTTAAGCCCGCGCCGTGCACGCGAGGGTCCAGCACCAGACAGGCGATGAAATGGTCCTCGACGTAGCACTCCAAGCGCTCCATGAAGCTCGAGATGAAGGCGTCTGCGTTCCCGTCGAGTAAGGGCGAGCGCGTCGCGACGCCGAAGAGCCAGACCCAGAGCGCCAGGACCTGGCCGGACGACGTCGTTTGCAGCTCGCTCATGGCCCACAGGAAGTGCAGCGGCGCCAGGAGCTGCGAAGTGTGGCGTAGAGTGTTCCAGGCCATGTCGCTCGCCCCCATTTCGAGCAACTGGCGACGAATCGGCGACAACGGCGTCGCGTTCCGCTCGGCAGAGATGGCAACGCGTAAGAACGGCTCGAGACGCGTCGCCTGCTTGACTGCCAGCGCGATGGAGCGCCAGCTTGTCGCGGACACTTGGGTGAAGGCGGTCGCGTCGTCGTCCGTGACGTTGTCGTCCGAGTACACGCCGCCCATCACGCGTCGCCGCATGGAAGGCACGGCAGCCAGCGCGTCGGCGATCAACACGGCGTTGTCCAGCGCTTCCTCCATCGACAGGCTGTTCACCAAGAGCTCTTGGAGGAAGAGCGCCGTCTGCTGCGTCATACACGCCCCCATCAGCGTGAAAGGGTTGGCTGAGGAGCTCGCGCTGCGGAGCAACTCGCGACGCGCTCGAGCGTACGACCCAGACGAAGGAGAGCACAGAAAGAGCTTCGTGTCTGCTCGAGTCGAGGGTAGCGTGGCGAGCACGGAGTGGATCTCCCGGATGTTTGGCGACAGCGAGGCGTCTCCTCCCTCCGCCAGTACAAAGGCTCGTCGCGACTCGGTCAGAGCCACGTACATGGGTTTCGCCGCGCCACCAGCGTGATCGCTGGCGCTGTTGATGGCTACCGTGACGGCGTTCGAAGAGGCCAATACGTCATGGCAATGACGATCGTACTGGTCGGATAGCCGATCCAGCACCTCCGTACGGGCACGAGCGGCGGACAATAGGAACTCGTCCGAAGCCCGAGGACGTAGCGTCTCCAAAGCTTCACGGAACGATTCGTTGTCCAGCAGGTGCCACGGTGTGGTCGTGGCGATCAATGCCGTCGTCAGCTTGTCTTCGAACGTGACAAGATCTCCAGCCTTCGTCGTCATTGGCTTTGGGGCTGGAACTGTCGACGGGGTTCTCCCCGCCGGCGCTTTCTGCAGCTTGGTCGTCAGAGGTTTGAAAGGGGCTGACAGTGACTTGAACGTGGTCGTAAGCGAGCTCGACGGCTTCTCCGGAGCGACAGCGGGTGTCGACTTGACGCCAGCGTCCACTATGACGACAGCTTCACTCCTGGCGGTGGCAAGCTCAACAGCATCTCCCACACTTCCCACCTTGGAAACAGCTTCTCGCTTGTTCGAGACCAGGCCCACGGCTCCAGAGTACTTGGTCTTGACGTCCTCCGGTGCTTCTGGGCACTTGACGGACAGGTGGAGCTTCAGTTTCCCACTCAGTTGCGGAGTGTCCTCGTGGCAGTAAACGCAGCGCATTTTCTTGTGTTTACTGCCGCCGGGGGACGCCGGGACGTCCTCAAAGTGCTCGTACACTGGCCCGCGTTTGCGACCGGCGCCGCTCTGTCGCTGCTTGCCCGCAGGAACACTTGACGCTTCCGAAGCCGTTGCCGGAGGTGACGAACGTGACGTCGTGGCTTCCTCTGCGGTTTCTGGAGCTGCGACTGCCTCATCAACCTGCTTGGACTGGAAGAGCGCCTCGTAGTTGGGGTGCTTGAGGCGCAGGTGAGTCAGCAGGTTGGTGTAGCCCGTGCTGGCTGCTTGAGTGTACACGTGATTACACAGCCGACAGCGATGGCGGTTGGCGCCGCCCAGCGTCAGGCGCTTCTTGCGGCCGCGCTTCTTGGGGGCGTCGGCCTCTGGCGGCGGCGGGGACGCGGGCGGCGGCGTGTCCGGCGAGAACACGGGCTCGAAGAAATAGCAGCAGATATCGGCGGAACCCATTTTGCGGAGAGAGATTTATTGTGTGGCGGGAATTTATTTGGTCGAAATCTAGAACGATATTGTCGATTAAGGATTGGCTGAAAATGGAGAAGGCGGATTGGATTGGATGAAATTGATCGGTATTATTTTTGCAATATTTCAATAATTATCGTTTTTGTGGTGTTGGCCACTTCAACATAGAAAAATATATATTTATGGACTTCAAAAACACCCTCCAAGAAAACTTGATTTCTCCCAACAAAACTCGAGGGTGATTCTTGGCGGTTAATAGGAGCTTTGCCTTGATGGCCTCGTGCGTTTCCCCCTTTCGTTTGGTTTCTCCTAGCTCGAGGTATATCCACCACACAGCTGAAAGATCTAGGAATCACCACGGACTTTCAATTCAACGTCGAGTAATCTGCGTCAAATGGCGTTGCTCTCTATATCATTTGCGTGTGTTCCGTGGCAACATCATGAATATTCACCCAGTTTTCCTGGACCTCGCCAAGCTCAGTGCGCGTAGCTTTGTTTTCTTCGTGCCGGTGGCTAAGGTTTCCTCCGTCAGGCAACAGGTTGGAGATAAAAGATATCCACGCTGCCACTTGACGGACCTGCATCACACAAGCATACAAAACTCATTCGCTGATACCTGTGTTGGCTAATTACGTGTTACCACCTACCCGTGGATACTCGCAAAAGCAAGGCAATCATGAATGCAGTATGGTCGCATAGGATATGTAGACGAATCCACAGGAATGTATTCTGCTGTTCGAAAGCCGACAGAGTATCCTGGTCTCATCTTCCGCGCATCTGCATCAAGGCCCATGATACAATAACTAAACGAACACCATTGCGGAATTTGTTGCTTCAGCCCCGGGAAGCCTCAACATGAGCGCTGTCTACAGCCAACTTCCATCTCTCCTGCTGCAGTGTAGCTATCGCAGCAAGATCTGCCCCAATCCTCGCGCGACCAAGACCGACGGCACGCTGCACAGACTCTGCGAGTTCCATCGACGCAAGGCCAACCTCAGTCAGCTGCGACTACACAACCGCAAGCGCAGGGAACGAGCTCAACGTCGGCGAGTTCAGAGTGCGATTGAGGTCCACCGCACCGTGGAAGTCCGCCTGGCCCCTCAATTTCCTCTCGAATCGATCTCCGCCACTTCAGACTACCTCGAACGAGCCTGCCAGACCCCTCCCTTTCGTATGGAGCCGAGCGTAGCGAACCCGATTCCTTTCCGTGCCGTCAACGCTTCTATTGCTGATAAAAAGATGGATAACTTCGGGTTTGTGAAGTTATCGCCCGCGAACTTCACGCCAGAGGAGGTGGTAATGTTGGAGCTGTTGCTGCTCAAATAATCAGCAAACGGCTTGTGGTGAATTCGACGGTAGCGTGCCAAGTCGGTCACTTTTGTAAACATTAACGTGCAGAATAATACTTCGAAGCAATAACTTGTTCGAGATCGCTGCCTCGGTGGCCGAATCTGTTTGTGACGGCTCCACGCTTTTGTATATATCGTGCGCCATGGTGCTTTGGTAGAATCACACTTACTGAAAAATCAAAAGTTATTCCGATTTATTTGATGTGAAAGTTGGATAACCTCCTCGAACAGGACATACGAATATTGCATAAAATATAAGGCTGACTGCGCATAGCAAAAATACAATACAATAAAAAAGCACGAACCATGGCGTTGGTTGAAGAATGCACTAACAAAGACTTAAGTGGCCGGGCATGCTACAATTTTCACTACGGCCTTTTGCTGAAAACACATCTTTCTGAAAAGAAACCACACTCCCACTTGTACATGTACAAAGCGCATCGGATTCACATCGGCTCTAACGAAAGTCAAAAACGAGATTACTTTCCACATAACTATCTCAGAGTTCTGGGGGTCGCCAAGAATGCGTAGCAAGTTTATCTGTACTTCGTTGTGCCTTCTTCTCTGTCAGCTCTGGTCTCTCATTTTTCCAGCCTTTCCTTCTCTGCACGTGTGTCTCTTTATCAGCAGCAGCATCGTCTACGATGACAACAACACCGCCACAGAGCTTCTCGCTGGCACACTGTTTGATGTCGAGGGGATCATCCCATCAAGTCCAGCAGCGGCACCATCCCGTACGAGTCCGTATCAGAGCATCTCCAGCGGTAACAGAGCTCCGCAGGAACGACAACAGCAACTGGACCGCCACGACCCCCACGACCGGTGAGGGTGCATGCTTGAAGAGCGACGTTAAAGAAAATCGCTGCAATGTTATTGTGAATTGATGCTCCACATTTTGACTCACTGACTTAGTCTTCGCTTCCTGCGTGCTCGCTTCCACTTTCGGATTCGTACGAGCTGTACGAGCCATAGTCCTCGTCATCGGAATCGCTCTCGAAGTCCCCCACGGGGACGTCAAAATTGGCTGCAGCAGTCCTCCCTTCGCTCTCGTTTCCACTGTTGATCTCGTACGTTTCGGCCCGCTTGTAGAATTCGAATCCGTCCGGGTCGTCCTCGAAGAGAGGATTGACGCGCTTCCCGTGCCAATCCAGACTCACCTCGTTGATGCGCTTGAAGCCGAGCTTTCTGCGTCCGAAAATCCCCACAGAGATCTGCAGCGCTGGGTGAACACTTCGCACTGCCTCCACCGCTGGGATGAGCTTGTTGTTCAAGTAATCGCCGCACCACGAGTAGTGCACTTTGGATTCGTAAGGGTTTTGGACGTGCAACTCGAGCTTTCGGTGACAGAGCGACAGGCCCAGCGATTCCTCACTGATCTGTGCCAGAAGTTGCAATAATTCCACAATTTCTCGGTAGAACGCTGGCAGCAAGAAACTCGAGCGATCATGACCTCCGATCTTGATGTAAACGTCTCGCTCTTTCCGGACGATATCGTCCGTCTTGGCCATAGCCCGTAGATAGGCCAATATGTCGTTAGCCGTGAATCGAGCAGCAGCCAACTCTAAGCACGCCAACCGCGGCAATCTCGCTAGTGTCACTACGTAGAGTGCGGCCCGTCATCGTTTTGATAGGCCAGATGTTATAGTTGTAGCTTTCGTGAGACGCGCACATGTCAATTTCCTCTAGGAGGGGGCAGCAGCGCACCACAACGTCCCAAAACTCGTCGCCATACACGCTCGTGTCCACGTATGGCCCACCAAATCTCGGGCTCTCGTTCCGGTAGAAGTTAATTTCAATGGAAAGCTTCTTCAGGGCTGGACATCCCCTTAGAGCAGCACCAAGATCTTGGACTAGCAGACCGTAACCAGCTCCACGAGTCTCTTTAAGGCATATTCCTTTAGCAGAAGCGCAATCCTGGAAGTACTGCGGGTAATTCCAAGTTGAATTGGCCGACAGCGACAGTGACGTCAGCTGCGGCTTCACGTACTTGCCAAATACCTCGAAAAAGGGGTCTCCGAAGGGGATCACGCCAAAACTGAACTTGCGTAGCGCAATGCACATGACGTTGAA
>JAABLL010000211.1:0-19136 GCA_012295475.1 Phytophthora gonapodyides | reverse complement strand
GCTCTGTGGTTGACGACTGACGCTGGAAACTTGATGCTCGCGCCAACGTAGGGTTTGTCACCACGACAAATGCTCGCTTTCTTTGCATTTGGGTGAGTGTTGAGAGGCAACAGGTGCTCTCTTCGAGAAGACCTCGTTGTCTAACCTCTCGCTTGCTTTGACTCGCAGCGGTGCCGTCACTGGCCCAGTGCTGCACTTCTGGTACGGGTATCTTGAAAACCAGCGCGTGACGAAGGAAAAGTTGGTACGAACATGCTAAGCGTGCCTGCTTTGCTGGTACTACCAATACGCTCCGCTGACGACTTGTTACCATTTGTGGTCGTGCAGACACCTAACAAGAAGCTGTTGCTGGATCGCCTGCTCTTCACGCCGCCCATGGTGGCGTTCACCATTTTCTCGGTAGATTCTCCTCCTCCCTTCTTCGACCCCTGTGGGAAAATTGGTCGCTCAACCTTGTGTATTGGCTACACTGTCGTCAGCTCGGTGTAATGCGCGGCTCGAGCCCCAAGGCCTCGCGCGAGAACCTCTCTCGCGTGTATTGGGGCGCGCTGCTGATGAACTGGAAGGTGTGGACGGTGACGCAGTGGCTGTCGTTCCACCACGTCCCACCGCAGCTCCGCGTGCTCTGGGGTGCGTTCACAGCAACCACATTTTTTTTCTCTTGTGGCGCTCATTGATTTTTTTGTCCGTTGGAAACAGGCAACTGCGTCGCGCTCTGGTGGAACTCGTACCTGTCGCTCGCGCAGCAGTAACGCGCCAAGGAGAGACTGCACAGCAAGGCAACGGCTGGCTCGAGAATGATCTTGTGTCCCCGGAAATGGCTGCATCGAGTGCAAGTTCAAGAGAGAGACCATCACTCCCAATAAGGTCCCCCTCGTAAAACTTCAGATATGCTAGATGATAGGTTCACCGTTTCCCAACATCGCCATTCATTCACTGTCCAAAAAGCGCCGAGCTGTGCGCATCCCATTGTTTGACATTTCTTGACCGCGTTGCTTCCCCCCTCTCCTTTCCATGGCCGAAGCCCCGCAGAGCGCGCCATCGTTGACCGCACTGTGTGTGGCGCGTCTGGCCGCGGGAGCGCCGCAGCGCGTGCTGCTCAGCATTCTACGGTGCGTTTTTCCAGCTTTCGGATCTCCTCGGACGGACACTTGACTGACAATTGAACTGCTACAGCCGCCTGCCCGAGGAGCTGGTGCTGACGATGCTGGCCGACATGATCGCGTCCAAGACGCTGACGGACGACCGTCTGGCCGCTTTCTTCATGATCTCACGCCGCGTGCTCAACCTCTCAGGCTGCTGCGCCATCCGCAATTCGATCCTGCGCCAGATTCCCTTCCGCTGCCCGGAGCTGGTACGATAACGCCCCATTGGTCGCTGCTGGTAAAGCGCAAAGATACTGACGGTGTGTCTTGGTTTCGTGAACACAGCGCTGCCTGGATCTATCCAACTGTCCCCAAGTCACCAACACGGTGATTCGCGCGGTGCTGCAGGGATGCTCCAACTTGCAGACGTTGCAGCTAGACGGCTGCCGTCATATCACCGACGCCGCCTTCCAGCCGGACCACTCGCCATTCTACGCACTGCACGCGTGCACGTCGCTGAAAGTCGTGAGCTTCGCGCGCTGCTCGCAGGTCACCAAGCACCTGGTGCTGTTCCTGATCAAGGCCTGCCGATCGCTCACCGACCTGAATTTCTCGCGCTGCAAGGTGAGTTCAGACGCAATATTTGTTCTGTACCGTGTGTGGTTGGTGGCTGACAACATTTCCTTTGGCTTTGCTTAGCGCATTCACGACGACGCGATCCACCTGCTGCTTCGCTCGGCCACCGACCTGCAACGACTGAACCTGTCCTTCATGGACATCTCGGACAAGGCGTTCACGACGGAGCCATCCGACCAACGCAACGGGTTTTACGCCATGGGCCGCGCCTTGCGAGCCATCGACCTCACGCAGAGCAACATCACCGACGCCACGCTGTTCGCTCTGGCCAAGCACTGCCCGCACCTCGAGGAAGTAAAGCTCAGCTGCTGCAGCGAGATCACGGACGTGGGCGTCGAAGCCCTCGTGCGCTCCTGCAGGCGGCTGCGCTCGTTGGATCTGACCAACTGCGCGCTGATCACTGACCGCGGTGTGGCTATGATCGGAGCCTACGGCCAGCAGCTGGAGCGCCTGAACTTGTCGTGGTGCATGAACATCACTGACAAGAGCGTGGTGGGCGTCGCTCGTGGCTGCGACCACCTGCGCGAGGTGCTGCTGGTGTGGTGCACGCAGCTGACGGACGCTGCGCTCGACGCGTTCCTCCCCGAGTCTCCCCTCGAAGCATCGACGAGGGCGAACGGCTTGAAGCTCAACTTCAGCGGGTGCAAGGCAATCAGCGTCGCACACGTCGAGGACGCTCGCAAAAAGGGGCTGGAGATCGTCACCGGCGCCTGACGCCAAAGCGCCGGTGCGGGCCTCACCGCTGCCACTGCCACACGCAAGCAACCCCGCAATTTAGATGCGTATACCAATCTATTTATCATATAAATGTCCACAATTAATGGTCCTCCGAGCACTTCAAGACAGAGTTGCCTTTTTCGACTAATCTGCGACGTGTGAGACTGATGTGCCGCACACGGATTTGCGCCGCGTGGCAGCCACTTTTCAGCACTTCGATCGAGTATGAGCTGGCGGCGCTTCGACCTCAACGTCAAGGGCGTGGAGGGCATCCAGGAGCGCACCATCGGCGGCGGCGTGGTGACGCTGGTGAGCTGCGTGGTGGTGGCTTTCCTTCTGCTGTCCGAGTTCTCCGTCTGGTGGACTGTGAGCGTCACGCACCGCATGCACGTGGATACAGAGCCAGTAAGTCTATGGATCGGTCTCTGTTGACGGCTGTATTGGGCCTAACGCGGTGAATCTTGCATGGCAAGCAGCAGGACTTCCCTATCAACATCGAGGTGGACGTGTCCTTCCTCCACGAGGCCTGCAAAGGTGATGCAACTGAGTTTAAGAGGAGATGGAAGGTGGAGTCACTAATTGGGAAAACGTACTGCAGAGGTGGCGCTGGACGTGAGCGACTCCAAGGGCCACAAGGAGATCATGCTCAAGAAGGACATCCAGGAGGAGCCGTACGGAGAGAACGGCTGCAGACTCTACGGTACCGTGCAGGTGCAGAAGGTGGCGGGCGACCTGTCGTTCGCGCACGAAGGCTCGCTCACGGTCTTCTCCTTCTTCGACTTCCTCAACTTCAACTCGTCCCACGTGGTCAACCACCTGCGCTTCGGCCCGCAGATCCCGGACATGGAGACGCCGCTCATCGACGTCAGCAAGATCCTGACCAAGAATCGTGCGGCTACGTGTCGAGGCTGCCACCACCGGAACGACTGACTAATTGCCTCTGTTGTGTCGTGTTTGTAGTGGCAACGTACAAGTACTTTGTGAGTATCGTGCCCAGTCGCTACGTGTACCTGAACGGCAGGTCGGTACAGACGTTCCAGTACTCGGTGACAGAGCACGAGACGAGCTCGCGCGGAGCGAACGGCCAGGTGTCGTTCCCCGGCGTCATTTTCTCGTACGATTTCTCGCCCATCGCAGTGGAGTACATTGAGTCCAAGCCGTCCATACTGCATTTCCTCACCAGCACCAGCGCCATCGTGGGCGGCGTCTTCGCCGTCGCGCGCATGATCGACGGCGCCATCTACAGCGTCTCCAAGAAGATCGACTAGGCGGGCCGTTCCATCCGAACGTCTCCACAGCTTCCAACCTAATCGAGTTTTGGAGTTTTGTTTTCATGTTCCCAGGGAGTCCGCCATCTACTTGAGTATTGTACACGTGCTGCGGTCTTACACGACGTCTTCTTGGACGTTATTCTGCTCTGTCTGTGACGTCTTGATCGCGTTCTTCCTCACCGCCTCGAGCCGTTGGTGAAGCTGCTGGCTGCGCGTGAGTTCTTCCTTGCTGCCGTCCGATTCCTCGTCGTCCCCGCTGCCCACCAAGTCGTCGTGGAGAGATGCCACGAGAGCCATCGCCTGCTGGTCGGGCAGCTCGTTCACCACGGCGGCCACGTCCGAGAGGATCTCCTGCGCGAGGTCCCGCTTCTGCTTGCGCGAGTCGAAGACGATGGCCGCATACGCCAACGCCGTCTTGTCCACGACGCGAACCACCGCAGCCAGCGGCAGGAGACCCAACACATACAGGTGGAAACTCGCCCCAATGTAAGTGCGGAAGGAGTGAATCCCGTTCTGGTTGCACTCGTTCCCACGGTACGAGTGCTGACTCAGAGGCTCGTGGTTGCGGATCACGTCGTGGATCAGGACAGCGGACACGGCGTACAAGTGCGGATTCCTCAGCAGCTCCTTGCCCAGGTCGATGTCGCCCTGTCCGTTGTCCCCCACGAAGACGAACCGGTGCTCAGCGAAGACGCGCTTGAACCGGACGAAGTTCTGCGCAGGCAAAAGGAGTTAGTGTTGTCAGCTCGCACTAGGCCGAGGTGACGAGCTGGATGCGTCGTGTACTCACCCTGAGCTTTCCTGACGCGATGCGCTGCGAGCCCCACATGTTGGCAAAGCGTCCCATCAAGACTGCGAGCACAAGCACGTTAGACGATTCATCCAGGCGACTTAGGCCACGGTCGGTTGACTTACGTGTGAAGTGCTGAAAGCCGCAGGCTCGGAGCTCCTGTAGCGATCGCTTCCGCAGGAACTCGGGCCTGGCGGTCAGGAAGGCGACGCGCTGCACGCTCTTGGCTTTCTTCGCCCCGGCAGCTTCGCCCGCTTCGAGGTCGTCGTCTTCCTCGCTGTCCTCGCGTTCGTAGCCGCTATGTCTGTCTGCCGTATCCGCAGCCAGTGTAGCCGACCGCTGCAGCAGTTCTTGGGCAAACTGATGGACGCCTGGATAGACTGTGAGCTCCGGGTACCGCGTATCGAACAGGGCTGCTAGCATCGTGTCGTCGATGTCACTGCAGCGAGCAACGAGAATCAACCGTTAGCAGGCCGATCTCTGCGAGAAAAAAGCAATGAATCATCGTCGGTCCTCACCACAGCAGCTTGATCGGCGCGAAGAACTTGGCCGAGGCCCGTAGCGCTGCCGCTTCCGCCTCGAAGTGCTTCAGGATGGCTTCGCGCTCCGCTTCGGCGCGGATGCGGTGGTACATGAGGTCGAACATGGGGAACTTGGCGTCCACCTTGTTCTTGAGCTGCAGACACGCCATGTTGCGCTTGGCGCAGAAGCAGTCGCGGATGCACGAGGCCACGTCGGGCTCGGCCGCGTACTTCTGCAGGGACAGGATGATGGCGGCCAGCGTGGCCACGCTCAGCACGGGCAGCTCCAGCCGCGTGCTGCAGAAGTGCGCGAAGTGCTGCGCCTTGACCGTCGAGTTGAGCAGCCGATGGACGTCCATGAGCTTGATGAAGGCCTCGGTTTCTCGCGGGGTCTCGCAGGCCGCCAGCTCCGCGATCGTGTCCGTGTACAGCGGCACCTTGCCCGTGTAGCGCACCCCTGCGCCACAGAACCAATACATTATATATTGGCCATCTGCAATAACCCATATTTCACGTACGGGCCTTGCGTCCCACGGCCAGCAGCGCCTCACGCTCGCCGTCTGAGCCGGAGAGCGAGAGGCGCGGCCGGTGCGGCACCTTGAAGGACGAGCGCAGCACGCGCAGCGGGTCCACGCCATGGCACAGCAGTACCGCGCAGAAGCACAGCAGCAGCACGAACAGCACCAGGAACGGAAGCGACAGCTCCAGCTCGCGCATGGCCTCCATGGCGGCAAGCTTGACTTCTGCTTCGGTAGAGGATTTGATGCCACGGCAGGGAAGGAAAGTAATCGGTCTCTGCAGTAAATGACTGCTGCGACCGATTATTTTTAAACATTTTTTAACTGGATAAAGTATGTTGGCATTTCGTAGCCGCTCGTTCACACACTTTGACGAGCATGTGGAGCGTTGCAACTCGAAGCTGGGTGAAGGCCCGCCGTACGCCGGTGTCCGCACTGGCCGCGCGCTTCTCTAGCGGAAATGGAAGTGAGGGGTTTAAGGACTCGAAGCTGGCGGCGCAGGTGAAGAAGTGGCAGCAACAGAAGCCTGAAGAGAAGGCCAAGTTCCTGTCGGTGCAGGTGGATCGCTCGGCGCTCAAGCAGCCGGGCGCGCTGCCCAGCCAGTCTCCTGTACAGCTCAAAAACAAGAGCAAGGAGACGCCGCTGACGCACGTGCTGCGCTCCACGATCGAGGTCAAGGGCCCGCTGACGGTGTCCGAGTTCATGACGCGCGCGCTGAGCCACCCAGACCACGGCTACTACATGAAGAAGGACGTGTTCGGCAGCCAGGGCGACTTCACCACGGCCCCCGAGATCAGTCAGATGTTCGGCGAGCTCATTGCGATCTGGTGCGTGGCTACTTGGCAGCAAATGGGCATGCCAAGCCACGTTAAAGTGGTGGAAATGGGCCCGGGCAGAGGCTCGCTCATGAGCGACTTCCTGCGCTCCGCCAAGTCCTTCCCGCCCTTCTACAAGGCCATCGAGATCCACATGGTGGACGTCAGTCCAGGTAACGCGCTGTCGTGGTGGCTGGAGGCTGAGGGGAGTGCAGGTGTTGACGCGTTTTGCTTTGATGTCCGCCAGCGATGCAGAAGATCCAGCAGGAGACGCTCAAGTGCGAGCCGATCGAGGACAAGAAGGTGCCGGAGAACACGATGCAGCTGCCGGATAACGGCCCCACAGTGCGCTGGCACTCGGACTTCGCGAACGTGCCGCACGGCCCGAGCTTGATGATCGCGCAGGAGCTCTTCGACGCTCTGCCTGTGCACCAGTTCGAGTACACGGAGCGGTACGTCGAGCGCTTTCGTCGGTAAGAACTATGGTGAGTTCTGATGAATTGTGATGCTGTGGCAGTGGCTGGTGCGAGCGCCTGGTGGACATCGACTTCCAGGACGGCGACGACCACTTCCGCTTCGTGCTGTCGCCCGGTCCGACGCCGGCCACGCGCGTGTACATCGGACGCGAGAAGGTGTTCGACCCGTCGACGGCGCTGGCTCACGTGGCGGAGACCAACGTCACGGGCGTGGAGGACCTCAAGAAGATGCAAGACACGGTGGTCCAGCGTCTCGACGTGGCGGACGTGGCCGGCACGCCCGTGCGCACTGCGCAGGCTCAGGCCGGCGACATGATCGAGATCTCGCCGGTGAGCATCGCGCTGGTGCAGGACATGGCCAAGCGCATCTCGCAGTCCGGGGGAGCTGCGCTGATCGTGGACTACGGCTACGACCACCCGTCGGAGCTAAGTCTGCGGGGCATCAAGAAGCACGAGTTCGTCAGCGTGCTGCGCGAGCCTGGCGACGTGGATCTGAGCATCGACGTAGACTTCGCCACTTTGCGGCGGTTCGCGACGGCCGAGCCCAAGGTCAAGAGCTCGGGACCCATCGGCCAGGGCACTTTCCTCAAGAACATGGGCATCGAGCACCGCCTCGCCATGCTGCTGCAGAACACCGAGTCGGAGAAGATGCAGCAAGACCTGTTCTCGTCCTACGAGCGGCTCGTGGAGCCCGAGCAGATGGGCACCATCTTCAAGGCCATGGCGCTGACCCACGAGGACATCGGCGAGCCCGTTGGCTTCGAGCAAGATGTCACTGAGCCAACAAAGCCATAAAAAAATTAAGGACAAACCTATAGACGCACCAAAAAAACAAACTGGTAAAATACCATGAACAAAATGAAGGAAAAGCGCTTTTGTTTCTTTGCTCAATTGCGCCAAACAACGTCGTAATTTATAGCGTTAGCAGCCGAAAACCACTCGGCTCTGCAGCCGAAAAGCATCGGGCACCATCCAGTCATCGACCTGCTTACAGCTTGAGGGGGCCGTGGTTCGGGTGGTACTTCTCGTGGTTGCCATCCAGACGGAGCGAGCCGTTGGCACGCATCTCGGCGTACACCTCGCGCTCGTACTTGGTGAAGCCCCACTTCTTGGAGCCCAGCACTTTCTGGCGACCAGGGAATTTGAACTTGGCACGACGCAGAGCCTCGACGACCGACGGGCCGAACGAGTCTTTGGAGCGCACCGAGATAATAGGCTGGCCGATGGCCACGCGGGCGGCCACACCGGCGGGCTTACCGTAGGCGTGACGCATACCCGTCTGCAGTCTATCAGCGCCGGCGCACGAAAGCATCTTGTTGATACGCAGCACCTGGAACGGGTGGCAACGCACGCGCATGTGGAAGTTGTCCTTGCCGCAGTACTTGGTCAGGTAACGGTTAGCGGCAATACGGGCGGCCTCGAGAGCCTCCGACGACAGCTGCTCCTTCTCGTCGGACACCAGGTGAGCCACGAACGGGAACGTGTCCACGGACGCACGACGGTTACCGACATCGTAGATGCGGATCTTCGGGTCGGGCACACCGCGGCAGAAGCGCGACTTAATGAACGGCTTCTTGTTCTGGAAACGGTAACACTTGGCAGGACGGCGACCCATGATTGACTTGGAGTTTGGCAAAATGCACAATGAAGCGCACAGGCCGACTGCGCCCTCCCAGCCATTCAGTCCGACAAAGCTTCTCCACGTGTGGATTGGCTGAAATGGTAAGGTAAAATCGAGGATTGGCGAAAAAGATAATCGAATGTGATTGGGTGAACATCGTGATGACGCAATCACAGGCGAAACTCGATATTAACCGATATTAATACCGGTATGCGTTTTAGGAAAGCCTGAGTGATGGTCGCAGAGTGTAGGTCGCTGAAGCCGACGCAACTCAAATGTGCCTTTGAGCGACGCACTGCTCCGATGCAAACATAGCTCCGAGCGATGGATATAGGAACTTCCTATATACTGTAGATGCTTCCTATTAGGAAGCATCTACAGTATAGGGACTGCTCCGATGCAAAGCATAGCTCCTCCGACGGATACAGCTCACGAAAGTGATTGAAAGCTACCATGAAAAGTGGAGCACTCGCGAACTGTAGTGTCTGCTTTGACTTTTCCGTGACGAAAATCTTGTTGGTGAGCGTGCCAGAGCTTTGCAGAAACCTACTACGTAGTACAAGCGACGAAACTAGTTGTGGTCTCTTCGGTTCACTGGTTGCCATTGCATTGAACGTCGATAAGCCGCCGTATGTCTGTTCAAACTGACAGCAGTAGAACGTTGAATAGACAGCGGCACCTGCAGCAGGCACTGCCGGCTCTGATCGGCCAAGACCAACTCCTATCCGGCGACAAGACCGTTTTGCCGATCTCGTCCAAGCGAAATTGAAGCCCGTCTTCGCTGCAGTCTCTTTTCACTGTGCTGACGTCAGGCGTTCGGCGCACGTGACGAGCAGACCATCGTATACTAGAACAAGTATTTTATTGTTGTTAGTGAGGCAGCTCCTGTCGGCTCCTGATAGTTTACAGCTTGGCGCAGAAGCTGACGCGCTCTTGTCTTCTTTTTTCTGCTTGTTTTCGTCACTCAGGCATCACGAAGCCTGCATTGCAACGTCATCTCTTCATGTCTTGTTGCTTACTTGGGCTGCTGCACGCGGCCCATGCGCGTGGGCTTCTGGCGGCGGCCCTCGAAGGAGCGCTTGGGCGCCTGGCGCTGGCGGAAGCTGTCTTTCCGCCGCAGCCCTTGTGGCCGCTCCTCCTCATCGTTGACGGCGCGTTCGTGGAACTCCTCGTGGTGCGCGCGCTGCTGCTCGAGCTTCTTGACGGTCTCATGCAGGTGCACCGCGTTCTCCACGTCGTGGATGAGCGAGTTGATGCGCTCCATCTCCTCCAGGTGGTGGCGCTCGCGGGCCGGCAGCTGCAGCGACGCCAGGGCGTCCGCGTGCTCAAACTCCTGCAGCAGCACAAAGCCGCTCTCGCCCGGCTCGGCCGCCACGGGCATATTGAAGTGGAAGCGGTTGTTCTTGGGGCTCCAGCGCAGGCGCGGGATCGAGTCCAGCAGCACGCTGTCGCTGTCGACCATCATGGACATCGTGGCCATGGCGCTTGGGCTTGGCTTGGGGGCGGGGGGGCACTTGACTTGTTGCTCGCTTGTTGGGAAGTGAGGACGAGCATGAGATGAACCTTGGCGAGTACCGTGAAAGGACCATTTAGGGCCGGCGCAGGAAAAACGCGCTTCAACTTGGGAGTGGTTAACGTGCCCGTCTTGTCCGTCCAACAACATCCGGCTATACAAGCATACTTCATATTTGTGTTTGTCAAGTTCAACCGGATTATACACCTAGTATACATACCAATTTGCAGAAACGGTCCAGATCCGTTTAGTTTATGAACTGACGACGGGTGCACGAACACCTTTCCTTCAACAAGCCAAAGACACGAAAACCTTTGATGCTTCATCATTTATGCGTTCTCGGGAGTGAAGGCAGGACCAACTTCAACGTGGACGGCTGCTTGGAGAGCGCAGCTGTTGGCACCGCCAGTGCCCCACGAAGCAGCGGCGCGCTGTCTGACGCTCCGAGGACGAGCGCGGGATCGGCCACGAGGAACGCCGTCCTGGTGGCCACCTGGTGCCACGCGCGCGCGGCCGCGAGCTTCGAGCTTCCCCCACTCACAAGCGGCGGTGTCTTCAAGCGACTGCGCTGGCTGATCTCTTCACCAAGCTCGTGCCGCTCTACGGGGGTATCAACCACGTAACGATTGCAGTCATCTGCCACAATGCTGGAGCTTTCACCACCGTCGCTGGACGAGGCCACGATACCCAGCTGCGCCTGCATCGCACGCCGGATCTCGAGCCAGTCGTCAGGCTGCGGTGCACACATGACCGCGCGCGGCTTCCTCGTCTTGAGCTCTCTGAGTGACGACGACTTGGCCATCGACGGCGCTTGACTGCTCTCCAGCACGCTGTACGGCGCCGACTGCTTCATGGGACTCCAGAGCCCCTGCGGGGCACGGCGCTGTTGCTGGAAGGCGCTGGCGGCGCAGTAGTTCTGGGCCGAAATGTGCTCGGGCGACGTGAGCACGTAGTTGGCGTCGAGTGTGTCGTTGGAGCTGAAGACCTCCACAGCCTTCGCCTGGCCGAGCGACGGCTGCGAGCTGCTGCGCTCCCGATCCAAATCCTGCAGCGTTTGGCGCGTCACGAAATGGTTGGGGAAGCCCTGGTTGCGGGCGGCACCGTGGTGGTGGAACGCTTTGCTGTCGCGGTGGAGCTTGCCTAGCCGAGTGTTGTTGTCCGACGTTGAGTGCTGAGCACTTGCGGACAGCTCTTCGGTTTGCTGCGTCGTGAGGTTGTTCACGCGCCACACGCTGGTGGAGACCCTCGACATCTGCTCCAGCGCGATCGTGATCGTCCGAGACGCGTCTGCGGGCAACGCTCCTACCACGAACAGGCCATCGGCAGACAAGAACTGAATCCGCACGAACTGCTTCAAGCTTACTTCCACCCAGTCCCCTGGGTTCGGCTTCTTCCGCGCTCGGTCCAAGCTCGCAATATATTGCCGTGCTTCAGGCTCCCTTTCAGGCAAGGGAGCGGCAATGTCGGTATCGCCTGACTTCTCGCAGCTTTGAGCTGCCAAGCTTCGCTTCTTCACCATGCTGGAGCTTCTTCCGGTTGGAGATTGTGCTCCAGTTGTATGTTTTGAGATGACGATACAAGGCACGACCACTTCTCGCCCATTCTGAGCTATCGGATCAGTCTCAGCGGCGCGAATGAGAGGAAGCAGCTCACGGAAGATCGCCTGGCGTTTTCCTTTCCCCTTGGAATTTAAAGTCTCGAGATCGGGAAAGGAGGCGACGTTAGATAGCAGCTTGACCGTTTGTTGGCACCTTCTCGTCGTTGCTTGCAGCTCCTCATAATTCGAGTTCGCAGGGCTTCTCTTGGTACTTGTCAGAGTTGTAAACAGCGCTGGAATAGTCCAAAGGATCTCGCTTTCGTTCTCAAATTCCGGCGTTAAAACTTCTGGTTTGAGTGCGTCACGCAGTGCCTGCTCTTCGTTCATTGAAGAATGCCGAGCTATGGCGACTAACGCCACAAGAGCGTACGGAGGCAAATTAACCAGGTCTCGAATAGCTTCGGATGGAAACTGCGGACTGTCCAGCTGCCTGACCGTCAGGGCTTCGGACAAGAGCACCTTCGGAAAGTGGAACTCAAGGAAGGCAGACAAGAGGGTGAGTACTTCGAACCGCGTCCGTCTCGGGAGCGCCAACACTTCATCCAGCCAGATTTTCGGCATCCAGCGGGCATTCGGAGCGTGTCTCGAAGGGGCGAAATGGCAGTGTGCATTGTGCAAGGCGCTTTCGGCATTGTGGAACGAGACGATGGCGTGCAACCTTCTCAGGTCGGGTGGCTCGCTGGGGTGACGAGGCTTGTGAGCAACTTCAATCAAACTTGCCGTGCGGTTCAACGCGACGTTATCCTCCACGGCCAGTTCCGACTCCACCCAGACGTCGGTGGCGGAACCAAACTTACTGCCGCGTGCGGCTTTCCGGGGCTGTTGCAGTAGATCCACCACAAACGGATCGAACTCTTCGATGGCTTGCTGTCTCTCCGCTGTCGTGATGAAATGGCCATCAAGAATCCACGCATTCGGTAGCAATGCGACCACCTTTTTGCGGTATCCCTCGATGGTGTTGCCTTTCAGCAGCCCTGCATTCCCAAGTAGTCGAATCTCCAGGATGTGCTGATCTCGGAGGCAGATCAAGTCTTCAAAACATATTCGATTTCTCTCGAGGTACAAGAAGCCCAACGCCCGGAAAGATGCCAGTGTGTGGAGGTTTTTGAGCAGGTTGGCGTTGAGATCGATCCGCCACAGGTTCCTCAACTCGACGATCCCTTCGAGGTCCTTGATGCTGTTGCTGTCTGCGTACAGAGACTGTAGACTTTCGCACAGTTGAAGATGTTTGACGCACTCGATGTCTGCGCTGGACAGGTGAAGTACCAGAAGATCCGGCAAGGGAGCCTTCGCCCGCGCGCGGATCAACGCGGCTTCCGGAGCTCTCATCTTTCCTTCTCCATGCGCTTGAATACAAAGTATTTCGGAACCGAGGCCAGCTTTATTTATCACGTGTTCACTGAAAATGAGCTCAATCGAAAGGGTTAAACTTGGATAAATCTGAGTTCTCAGGTGGCAAAGTTGAATGCATCGACGCTCTGCCCTTTGCGAGGAATGATTGTCTGGGCGAGTCGATGCGTTTTTCTCCTCGCTGTCTGGGTGTTGGCAGCTCGAGCCGAAGCCATGTCCAGCTCAGAGTTGGCAAGTCGTTGCAGCTCCGTCGACTCGGTGCCAGGAGCCGTTGAAGATTCGTCTTCTGTCGGCTGAATGGCAACCTTCGTTTGCCTTTTCTTTTTCTTGTCGAGCCTTGCCCCACTTCCGACAGGGAGAAGCTCGTTTTGCTGGTTAGTCCGGAGAGCGAAGCTGTGGCTCCACATTTCATCGTAGTTGATGGACGGGCGCTTTTCCCGGGCCGACAAACTTGGCGTCGCATGGTGGAAAAACGCAGGTTGGCTGTGGGCTCGGATCATGGACGAAAGTGCCGTGGCTGCATTTGGTGCAGTCTTGGCCCGTTGTTCGTCCATCCGCCTAGTCGCCTCCCGTTCCGCCAGCTCCATGCACCTCGACTTCCACTTGTTGCAGCGTTTCTACAGGGGGGGCTTTAGATCGCGATAAACGTTTTACAATGTAGCGTACAGGTGGAAGTGCTTACCTGCGTAAGTTCGTGAAGTTTTTGTAAATGCTGGTTGTCGTGGCGAAGGTCTTCAATGGTTTTGTTTGTATGCTCTTTCCACTCGTGATCCTCTTTACTCACATCGTCTTTGAGTTTGTCGATTGTCCGCGCTGCTGTGAGATGCATCTTCTTCATCGTGGCAACCTCCCGCAACCGCAGATGACTTTCCTGCTCCAATATCTCGTTCTCTACTTTCTGTGAATACAGCATTCAAACCTCGCGTTAGAGTTTAAGTAGTGCAAAGAGCGAGACAGACACGCACCATTCTCTGGAAATGCTTTGCCTGCTGAGTAAATCGATGCATTAAATTGTCCACGCCGATGCTCTGCAACTGGAGCTCGTCCTTGAGTTTGGCATTGGCCACCAACGCGTTCTGAAGAGCAAGGCCAAAGCGTCACTAGGGTGAACACATACACAGACACTCATACAGGCCGTACCTTGCTTTCCTCCGACATGGCGTTAAACGCCTTCTTTAGGTAATCGGCGTCGAGCTCTTGAAGCGCTTTACGGAACGTCTACAGAAAACAATAGTGCAGACACGGAGTTAGACCCAAGATCTCGTTCTCCTCTTCTGTGATTCCTCGCGGTACCTTCTCCAGTGCCATCTTGTGATTAAACATGTCCAGCCGCACTTTGTGGATCTCCTCGGCGTGTGTCTTGCTCTCTTGCTCCATCTCCTGCATGAGCTGCTCCACGCGATCGCGTAGCTTGACGTTCGCGGCTTCCAGCACGTCGTAAGCTTCCACATGCAGCTCTAATTGGCACACTTGACGACGCAGTACGTCGATCTCGTGTTCTGCCTGTTGCTTTTGCGTTGCGTGCTCGTCCTCCAGCAGCCGCAGCGTTTCCTGGTGCTTTTCGGCCTCCCGTTGGAGCAGATTTTCCATTGCGTTGATCTGGTCCTGCTTGCTTTTGTTGTCGCGAGTCATTCGCTCGATGATCTTGGCCTCCTCACGTAGCTGGGCCTCTGCCTCCTCGACGCGTTTACGGAGCTCATCCGTACAAACGAAACCAGACAGCAAAGACCATCAAAGGCAGTCAAGGTAACTTATGCGATAACTTTTAGAAAACATGCAACAGCGGCTGGCAGTGAGAACGGTGGTGGAAGGATATTCATTCGTGGCGATGGCCGCATTGGTGCTTGCTGTCGATGCGGCCGCCTTCTTCGTTCTGATCAGCCAGCAAACTCAGTTATTAGAACCCGGATCATTGCATCGAGCAGGCAACGCCACAGGAGGATGGCATGCGTACTTCTTCTTGGGGCCCATTGGCACTGAGGCAACAACGCCCACTGCAAAAAAAAACTTTGAGCTCCAAATAGCGTGCGTTTCATTTCTACTGGAAATGGTGATAATTGGCGACAACTTTGACACTGAGTTTCACCATTAGCCAAGTGTCTTTCCAGTGCAAACCGAGATGGAGCTCCTCCGCCAAAAACATTTTCAATTACTCCGGTCGGAGCAAATTTAGAACAGTGACCGAGTAATTGAACTTCTAAAGTTTGAACGAAACGTACCAATGAAGCTTGACCTGGGTTGCTTTCCTGCATGCCGTGCAAGCCGATAGCTTGTCGGACACGAGAGGGTTCATCAAGCCTCCACGACGTCGCGACCACACGGCTTTGGAGCAACTTTCTCTCGCTGTCAATATTTTCTTGTGATCGAACGCATTCAACGAGTCTCGTTTCGATAGACGACATGGGAACAAAGCTCACTGCAACCCGCACCGAGAGTCGACTGCTATCGGAGCTGGTACTTTCGCCTGCAACGCTAAATATTCTACAACCGCCTCTCGTCAAATCGAACGCGATCAATGGCCCCGCGTACAGTGCTCGGCGGAAGTGTGTGTCTCCCGATCACCATCCGGTCCGGGTGCCCAGCTCAAACCAGTGCCTGCGACTGAGAGGGAGCTCGGCATTCCGCGATCGGCCGGCTTGGTGTTCGAACACTGAACGTTAGCATCGACATCGACTGGACCTGTTGATTAATACAGGCAGAGTGACCATGCGCACTCCGATGAAGTTGGCGCTTGTGATGGCCGTGGCTGCGGCGACCGTTTCGAGCTCGGACGCGTTCACTTTCAGGGAATCGACTGTGGCTGGCGACAGCGACTCGGTCGGAGTCGTCATGCCTGCCGACGTGAAGCTCGAGAACAAGGCGGTGACGAAGAAGGGAGTTGAGCCGGCCGAGACCCCAGCGGCGACCTTTTCCGACGACACAATCCCGACGGTGCAGCAGACCGAGTCGACGGACCTAACGCAGCAAACCGAGCAAACCGCCACGGTCTCCAAGGCCGACACCACGCTGGAAAACAAAGCCGTGACTAAGAAGGGCGTCGAGATTGCCGCCACGCCGGCTCCTACCTTTGCCGACGACTCGTACACGGACACCTCAGTGCAGCAGACCGATGTGACGCCTGCACCCGAGGTCACCCCAGCAGCGACGACGTCGGCGGAGACCCCAGCTCCTGAGGTTACACCAGCTCCGACGACACCAACTCCTCCAGCTCCCGAGGTAACGCCGGCTCCGTCGACCCCGACAAGCGAGGAGGAGGCTCCTGCGAAGACTCCGTGTCCGTCACTGCCGCAGGCTACGCCCGCCGCGACAACTTCGACTGACGAGACCACTCAAACCACGACGGAAGAGGCCACCCCGGAGCCCACTACATCGATTGACGAGACCACTACGGAGGAGGCCACTCCGGAGCCCACCACCCCGACAAGCGATGAAACCACGACGCAGACGGAGGACTCGAGCTCGCCGGAGGACCAGAGCGGTGATGTTACGCCCGAGCCCACTACTCCGACAAGCGATGAGACCACGACGCAGACAGAGGACTCCAGCTCGCCGGAAGACCAGAGCGGCGACGTGACCCCAGCGCCGAGCACCCCGACGAGCGATGAGACGGAGGAGTCTAGTTCTACGGAAGATGTCACCCCGGCGCCAAGCACTCCTTCGGACGAGACCACCACTGGAAGTGGCAAGACCCCGTGCCCTTCATTGCCTCCGATTGCTGGATCATCGTCATCGGCAACGCCGGCACCGACCTCCACCGACGAAGAGGATACTTCGTCGTCCACGAAGTCGGGAAAGACCCCGTGCCCTTCGCTGCCTCAGCCGGCCGACAAGACATCCAAGACTCCATGTCCGTCATTGCCGCAGCCGTCCGCCGGTTCGGCGACCAGTTCTCCCGACAACGCTGTGCAGAAGCAGGAGAGCTCCGGCAACGCCGCTGTCGAGGGGAGCTCAAGCGCCGCTCGGGTCGCCCCAGCACTGGCAGCGGTGGCCTTGTCGGCCGTTTACTTGCTCCTGTAGGGCAACTACCTAGCTGACTCAAGCAACCACAAGTCTCGTGTCGTCCAATGTGTGTGCGTCAGTTGTTCCAAGGAGGCGTCACTGCCGACCGGAGTGCAGTAGAGCTCGTCGATGCAGAACGAGAGCACCCTTGTCTTAAAGCTATTCAACCCCATTCGTCTCGTAGCTCACGTCACCGTTGTCGGGCCATCGCAGAGAGATTCAGCCTTCGACCAGCCTCTCCGTCACCATCTTGNTTTGATCCTCAGTCCTCCAAGTCCATCGTGCCAACACTTTTGCGCCCCACGGTCTCCGCCTGGTCGAGGTTGCAGCCCACGCCTCACTCGCCAACTTGTTCCTCGGACTTCAGCCCAAGCCTCACTCGCCGACTTGTTCCTACGGACTTCAAGCCGCTCGCCATTCATCGGAGCAGCAGTCGTGGTTATTTGTCAGTGACACTTTCCAGTCGGAAACAACACAACGCGGTATTTGTCCGACGTCGTTCCGGAGGTGTGCATGTGAAGCCGTCTTTGGCAGTTCCTCTCTGTGGTGCGCGGTGCTCCGGCAGTGGTGGAGTGGTGGAGGGGGCTCATCACGACGCCTTCGAGAGTCTTGAATCAAGACAGGGCTAACGTGTACTGTACACTTAGCCGCGCCCAGACAGATGACCACCAGAACGCTCACCAGCTGCTTTCGCGCACCCAAGTCTTGGGCGAGCCGCCTCTGCAATACCCGCCGATCAAGCCGATGTTCTGGCGATGGCGGCCCGCACCGTTCGCCACTCTCCGACTTGACGCCGCACAGGACCGTACCAAACAGCGACGATGCGCGCGACGACCAAACTCCTTGTGCTGGCGGCGGCCTGCGCGGCGCTGACCGGCGTCTCCGCCGCGGACACGAGCTCCATCACCTTCAGCAACACGGACCTGTCGGCCGAAGGCAACGCCGCCGTCGTGGCCTCGGACGCCGACTCGAGTGGTAAGACGCCGTGCCCCTCGCTGCCGCAGGCCACCAGCGCCGCCGGCTCCACGGCCGTCTCGACAGACGCACCGGCAGCTACGGAGGCACCGGCAGCTACGGAGGCACCAGCAGCGACCGACGCACCAGCAGCGACCGACGCACCGGCAGCGACAGAGGCCCCCGCTGCTACAACGGCGACACCCGAGACAGCCACGACAGCGCCCGCGACAGCCAAGACTCCGTGTCCGTCGCTTTCGCAGCCTTCGCTCTCGAGCAGCTCCAGCGGCGACGCCGCTGAGACCGAGGATAACACCACCACGAGCACGTCGGGCAAGAGCCCGTGTCCGTCGCTGCAGACGGCGTCCACTTCGTCGGACGGCTCGGTGTCGGCGCCCTGCCCTTCGCTAGCAACGGCCACGAAGGCCCCGTGCCCGTCGCTCTCGACGGCCTCCAAGTCTTCGTCCGAGGACGCCGCCAGCGGCAGCAGTGTGTCGGCGGCGCAGATTGCGGTCTCCAGCCTGACGATGCTCGCCGCATGCGTCACCTCGGCCGTGCTGCTGCTCTAGAAGACTCAATGGACGTGCGTTTTGTTGGTGCAGTTGGTTGAAGATAACTTTGCGTGAAGACCGAGGTAGCCTTGCAGTCGAAGGGAGTGCGGCCGGCGCCCGAGTAATATAAAGTTGATGCGTTCGTTACCTGTTCACCCGGAGACCTTCAGTCGTAGTCGTCCGCGCATGAGTCCTCGGTAAAAGCTTCCCCATTCAAGTGCATGTATCAATTGCTATCCAGTCAAGGATAACACCGAGCCTGTCAAGCCGCAGAGCTCGGCTACAGAGCTCGAGGACAGGCAGTGCGCAGGAAAGGTGTGGTGCGGGTGGTGCTGCAAACGAACAGGCGATTTCCGTTGATCCATGCGGATGGCTGATCCGCGGTGCCAGACGGTGTGCGCCACACAACGAGACCGTGTTTATAACCGTCAAACGACACAGTCTAAACTCGGAGTGGTTACTTCGAGGGAGGTGATATCAACAGCGCGACTCGCGCTAACGGCAGAGCGGTTGTGTACTATCCAATCGACAATCCGATTTGTTTGACAAAAGTTGTAGCTTAAAGTTCACTGGACGGGGCCGGACAGAGGCGTCTCGTCTGCTCACAAACGTGATTGCAGACTCAGAGGCCAACATGGACGATATGGTTTTCGTGCGTGACTTCGCTCGCAACTTCGACACCTCAGAGTTTCTGGCTTCTCTGCCACTCGAGCCCCTGGAGC
>JAABLL010000210.1:0-14128 GCA_012295475.1 Phytophthora gonapodyides | reverse complement strand
AAAACCGTAGAAGCCCGACGATCTCGGAGCGCTGAAGGCTTTGCCCTGCTGCCCAGAAGCAGCCTCGTTACCTATCCTCGTGGACTGTGCGTCGTCGCCTTATCTTCAACGGCAAATCATCCGCTCTCGCCGGAGCCCACGCTGACTCCCCTCCGGATACTTTCGACCAAGTTGAAGTCCGTGCTGACTCCTTTTGACCCAAGCAGCACCCTCGTGGATGGATATCGACCACACCTTCAAGGCATTGCTATCGACCACGAGTTCATTGATCTGGGTTGGTGACGCATGCGCCGCCCATTTGCAAGTCCGCCACGCTGTCGTGCGCCATGCCGTGTATCCGCAGACGGTTTCGAGGGCGTTGAGGACACGTGAAGCACCACGAGTCGCTGCTGAAAGATTGTCGCCACTGCTGCTGCTGCTTGCTACTCACGACCAGCAAGGCGAGCTCGGTGCTGGTCCGGTTGGTGCCGACGAGTGCCACATACGCCTTATTAGCCCGCGCTTGCTGAGCTGGACGGATGGAGTTCATCCCCAGCCGCTGCAACGGAAGAAGCCGGGTGTGGCACCAGAGCGTCCGATTGTTGCCAAGTGAGACTTCTCGGCGTGCTGGTCCGAGCCGAGGGGAAGTCCAGCACCGCCTCGTCGACTTCGCTTTCGGTGGCGCTGCTCAGAGCGATGAGTAGCATCCAAGCCTGCGCAGAAGAAAGCAGAAGCGCGTGGGTCAAAACGCGTGAAGATCCTGGCAGGACGGACGGATTCTTGAGCACGTGCATTTTGCAAATGTATTTGCGAGGATGGGTGTCCTGGGATATCTTCCCATCCGCGATTTGTGGGCAGTCAGATCTACATCGGTGGCATTCCGCGCCACCCGAGTCGATGACAGCAGTCGCGTCGGCGGTGAGCGTTGATTCGGGTTCCGAGCGTCGTACCAAGGCTCAAGCGTGATCTTCCTGCCTGCATCCAGCCCGTGGTTCAAGCGAGCTATTCGAAATCCAGCAGTCATGTCTTGTGTTTCATGTCTAGAAGATCCTGCTCATGATGCTAAGTCATACCTGCCTGGGACGTGTATATGACCATGGAGTGGTCATTAAAGTTCCTTGTCGTCTTGGTTGGGTACGTGTTATTGTCGATAATCGCCTCGTACGACTCCATTTAGGTGAAGTTCATTATTTCCTGAACCTCATCACCAGCGTCAATGCAGATATGTTATTCAAAGTCATTATAATTTATGTTTGTGAAAATCACATTGCGCTGCTGAGCTGTCGATTCAAGAATCGGACTGAGCGATTGCCTCGACAGCTCGACAGACCCGGGCATCATCAGGAGACTTGAAAAGGGTTTGCACTACACAGTGCGAAAAAAACACATTTTTTCTCGTAACGTTAGTGATGATCAGGGCTGACAAAACGAGAGAGATTTCGCCTTTTTCAGTTTTCAGAACGGCACTGCAAGCTAATTCATACTTCGAAGTACAAGTCATGTGTTCTCGAGTACAAAACGAGATAGCAGACGCTGTCTCTGAGCCATAGGATAAAGAACTGAATCAGAGCAAATGCGGCTTACTTAAATCACAAGTAGTTAATTGCGCTTTGCTTCCTTTTAGCTAAAAGCTTGAAATGCCAGACTCTAACGGCACGACGCTCCCAACAGAATTCCAGGAGGACGGCGGGGGTGCCCATTATTAAGATCATACCCGGAAAGATAGGCACTAACATTTGCATGAAGTGCAAACGAAGCGATACGAGCAATAGCCTGTTTTGCATTCCTGACAGGACGGCGAAAGATGAGCGGTGTTGTAGGCTAAACCCGTGGTCATTGGTGTGTGAGCTGGAAAGCCAGACTCGATCCAGGACGTCATTGCACGAGGGCAAAGAGGTCAGCCCTCGTTCACATTCAACACTTATCATGACATGTTGTGGCTGAATTATGGTCGGAAGCACGACACCATATCTACGAAACTTGAAGTACTTGCAAGGAAAACTTCCGCAGGATCATAATTTCCCTAAAACAGCTCTTGCCATCTTGGATGCTTATTATTATTTGTGCTTGGAAAATTCTCATCCGAGTAGGAACTGGGTATCCCATGCTTTTTAAAGCAAAATAAAAGGATGAGTACCTTATTCATCAGCCTTTCAACGCGGCCTTACACGTCACATGAATATCGATCGAGCTTTAACACCCGTAACGATTTAGTTTCTTGGTAAACGCGATTCAAGGACGTCGTTCACACTACGTACATCAAGAATGCAGCAACTGGGTGATGTTACTTCAGCAGCAGAGAATTTCAATGAACCTATCTAGCTAGAGAAATATGACTAACTTGCATTGATGCGAACGTGCATGGTCAAGTGGCCGCCCTGGGCCGCATAAGGAACCCACAGTACGAGCGAGCCACCACCTGATCCAGGAATCCCAAGGACATCCGACCGCCAGCGGTCCACATACATAACGGTGCCCTGCAGCGCTGAGATGGTTGCGTTCCATGTCACCGTCGCGCCGGCATTCACGTCGACCTCCGCGTAGGCGTCACCACCTGAGTGGATGACAACCGTCACGTCCTTGGTGTCGGTGCTTTCAAAGTGAAGACTCATGATCCCGTCGCCCTCCTTCGTCCAGAAGCCGTAGCTGCCTTCGAATGCTTCGTCCACTGTTGACAACCCCAGCGCATCGTTCAGTGTCCCATCGTCGATATCGCCAACGAAGGAGGTAGGCCCACATGTGGGCTGAACGAACTGCGACGCCATGTACGCGATACCGGTGGTGTCGAGACCGCCCAGGACAGTGAGCCCCATGTTGGCTACTTCCAGCATGTAGTCGCTCTCCTTCACATTAGCCCCCAGGTCCGTCGTCGCGGTCTCGATGAGCTGGTCGATAATCACTCCGAAAGTCTTCCGGAGCAAGTCGCGGGTCTCAAAGGCAGCGTCCAACGTCTTACTTGACAAGAGTTCGCCCATGCAGTTGTTGGTGGCCGTTGGAATGTCATTTAGCACGATCGAGGAATTGCTGATGGCCACTCGGACGTCGTTCACAGCGGCATTGGGCGTCGCGTTGCGGATGTCGTTCAGCGATGCCACGACGTGGTCGGTCAGGTTCTTGAGTTGATACCCGCAGGTTGTGTTGGCATCGATGAGGTCTTGCAGTTCGTCGACGTTTGTGTCGGCTGTCGAGTTGGTCGCGTTTGACGTCGTAAGCAGCGATAAAACGTTGGTCGCGGACGACAAGAGCTGGTCGCCGTTCGTGATGGCCTGCTTCACGATGGTCTCCACTATCACCAACACGGTGGACGAGTACTTCATCCCCGCTGGAACTGGGATCCCAAGGCAGTTGCACACTGTGGTGGGGAGTTCGAAAAGCACCACGTCAGACTGGTAGGCCACAGCGAGCAGTTCCTCCACGTCGCCTGCAGGTGCCGTCGATTGTGTGTATCGGAGGTAGAAGATCAGTGACTTGAGGACGGCTATGGTGTTCGCCGCACACAGAAAGCCTTGTTTTGCGCTCTTGTACTGGGAAAAGATAGCGCTGAAGACCCCAGCTGTGGCCGTGTTGAACGCGGCGGCGGCGACCGACGCAGCTTTTGTGAAAATCTCGAGCGAGCAGTCGTCGTTCTGAGGAAGACACTCGAAGTAGCACACAACTGCAACCACAGAACACACAAAAACATTAAGTTAGCACCTCAATGTGTCCTCAACCTCGTCTTGTTCTCGTACCGGGGTAAGACATCGGACATTGGGTGATGCAATTGTCCTTGTCCTTCGCGTATCCGAGCGGGCATTCGTTCTGGCTGTCATACGGCTCCGTCTTCCTGTAGCACGCCGAGTCGCTGGCGTCGCCAATGGTAGGGCCAACCCAGTTCCGAATCCGGTTGCCGTACCATTCAACGCTGATGCTGTCGGTAAGTGCTGCCGTGGTGGCGTTGATTCTCGTCCAGATAACGCCCAGTTGGTCGACAGCACCCTCAGCGCGCCCGAAGAATCCGCTGAGATGGAAACCTGCTGGCGCAGTCACTGTCGAGTTGTTCTCGGTCATCGTTCCTCCCGAGATGGAGTTCCCTGCGCTCGTGCCGAAGTTCAGGTAGAAGATTCGCGTGCTCAAAGCTTTCTTGGCCCAGTGAATTTCCATCGACGTGATGTACTCGCCGTCCGTGAGCGTGAGCGTCTTGTCCGCTCCGCCAGAGCCACCATGAGAAAGTGTCACCTCGGCAGGACGATTGATCTGCAAGGTCACAGCATCGACGCGTTCGCCAGCGCGGATAGTGATGGAGCTCGCCACTTGACCGAACTGGATCGAGTTGATGTCCGAGAACGCGACGCCATGGGAACCTCCGAAGGCCTCACTCAGTCGGATGTCTTCGTCCGAAACAGCATGGGTGCCAACGATTGCAACGAGCAGTAACACCTGGAAGGCTGCTATCGACAGGATCCGCATTTCGACGAAGTTAACGCTTTCTTTTCTCAGTATACGTGAGCGTCGCGCCGGAGATTGATCAGCGCGGTGACAGCAACTTCCAATGTGAAAGACGTCACACGCTCGCCATCGGCACCAGTCGCCAGCTTACCACCGACGTCGCAGTGCAAGTCGACCAGAAAAATACGCATGATAGGCCACGGGATGTGCTCCCCGATTTGTGATCGGACATCGTCTTCCAAACGCTCCGGCTACAGTGTGGTAAGCGGTTTGTAAGTGGGGGAAATGGATGTTCAACAACGCATGAAAACCTTAATCGAGGTGGATAACACTTTTGCGAATGTCACGAAGAGTTCGATTGAACTTCTGCACGAATGCAGACAGCTCAGGAACTGAAGAGAGAGAGAGGGGGGGGGGGTCAGAAGCAATCAAGGCTGGAGCAACATCGGCAGCAATATCAATCTCAATCTGGAAATTCGTCCAGCAGGGATAGATTCAAGTCAGAAGGGCTATTGATCAGCAAAACGGGACTAAGAACCCCACGACATGAGTTACTTGTCTGCTACAAAAATGCAATGAAAGATACAGACAGCAGCACCAGACGTGTTGTTGGTTCTTGCCCCGTACCAAAGAATTCGCGTTTAAAGTTTTTTTTTCAGACTTTGTACATGTAACTTACAATAGACTTGACGACAGCGTGGAGCGACTCAATTTTAATAAAAACTAACTAGCTTACATTGATCTGGACGTGTAAAGTCAGATGACCTCCCTTGGAGGCCCTGGGCACCCACAACTTCAGTGAGCCACCGCCCGAGCCAGAAATTCCAATCGCGTTCGGCCGCCAGCGATCCAGATACAAGACTTTATCGTGCAGCCTGGCGACGGTCGAGTTCCACGTCGCTGATCCGCCGGCCTCAACGTCAACTTCCGCGATATCCTCGCCACCGGAGTGAAGAACGACCGTCACATCCTCGGTGTCGATGCTCGTGAAGATGAGGTTCACGATGCCATCTCCTTCCTTGTGCCACTTGCCGTAGCTGCCGACGAAAGCTTCGTCCACGGTCGTTAACCCCAACGCGTCGTACAGTGATCCGTCGTCGATCTCCCCGATAAAAGCCGTGGGCCCACACACTGGCTGCACGAATTGCGACGCCAGCCAAACCAGCCGCGTCGGGTCCAGACCGGCGAGCATTGTGAGCCCCAGGTTCGTCACGTCCAGCAAATACTGCTGCTCTGCTACAAACGCCCCCAAGTCCGTTGCGGCGGTCTCGATGAGTTGGTCAATGATGACTCCAAACGTCTTGCGCAGCAAGTCGCGAGTCTTGAACGCAGCATCGGTTTTCTTGTAGGAAAGCAACTCGGCCATGCAGTTGTTAGTCGCTATGGGGATGTACCTCGTCATGAGCGATGAGCTGGAGATCTTCACTCGAATATCATTGATTTTCGCGCCTGGAGTCGTGTTCCGGGCATGGTTGACTGAGAGAATAACGCGATCTGTAAGACGCTTGAGCTGATAGCCGCAAGTCGAGTTGGTGTCTATAAAATCTTGCAGTTCGTCCACGCTCGTGTGCGTCGAGTTCACGGCGCTGGCGTTCTGAAGAAGATGAATCACGTTTTGCGCAGACGAGAGGATCTGGTCGCCGTTGATGATCACTTGCTTCACGATGGCCTCCACGACCATCATGACGACGCCCGAGAACACCAAGTTACCCGGAACGGGAACCCCAAGACAGTGGCAAACAGCGACGGGTAAGTCGACGAGAACAACGTCAGACTGGTACGCCACAGCCAGTAGTTCTTCGACGGCCCCTTGAGGCGCGGTCGTCTTCTGGAATCGGATGTAGTACACGAGCGACCGAACGACGCCGATCACATTCGCAGCACAGAGGAAGTCCTGCTTGGCCTTCTGGTATCCCGACAAGATGGTGCCGAGGATGCCAGCCGTGGCCACATTCACTACTGCCGCCACAACAGCGACCGCTTTTTGCGTGATCTCCAGTGTACAGTCGTCGTTTTGAGGGATGCATTCCAGGAAGCACTTGACTGCACATGCCAAGCAAAAACAGGTTACTCCTGCATCGTTTCCTAACTCTTTTTTAATCGCTGTGTTCGTACCTGGATACGCCAACGGGCATTGAGCGACGCAGCTCTCGTCGTCCTTGGTGTAGCCTGCAGGACAGACTTTGCTGCTGTTGTAGGACACCATTTGCCTGTAGCACGCGGTGTCGCTGTTGACGCCGATGGTGGGGCCCACCCAGTTGCGAATCGTCTTCCCGTACCACGCCGTCCCCATGTTGTCTTTGAGTCGCTCCGCCGTCGCCGATCGTCTCGTCCAAATAGCACCAAGTTGATCGACTTCACTCGCTGCGCGACCGAAGAACCCGCTGAGCTGGAAGCCTTCAGGAGCTGTCACCGTCGCACTATCGTCGGTCTTCGTTCCTGCAGACACCGCGTTCCCTTCACTGGTAGTGAGCTCGAGGTAAAAGACTCGCGTGTGGGTTTTTTCCTTGGCCCAGTGGATCGTCATCGTGTCGATGTACTCGCCCTGTTCGAGGGTGAGTGTCTTCTCCACGCCACCAGACCCGCCATGATCCCAAGTCGCCTCAGCGGGAGTTGCCACATGAACCGAGACGGCGTCAATTCTTTCGTCGCCGCGGACTGTGACGGAGGCGAGAGTCTGCCCAAGCTTGATCGATGCCATGTCCGAGAACGCGAAGCCGTGGGGGCCGCCGTACACTCCGCTGAGTCGGATGTCCTCGTCGAGGCTGGAGAGCTGCGAGGTTTTCGCGAAAGCCGCCCCAGCGAGAACAAACACGAGCGCGAGTGCCCGCAGCACCGCCATTCGCGGCATCGGAAACGGTAGTAAGAGTGACTGACAGAATGAAATAGTCGCAAGCACTGGCAAGATAGCACTTGGGATTGGACTGTGGAAGCGAAATATTACCTCTTTCTCCCGAGCGGATCAATGGAGATTGGGAATGGTTGTGTGCCTCGAGCCACTCAGACAGTTATTTACCGTGTATTGAGGATCTCCTAGCTCGCATTGATTCGGACGGTGAGCGTCAAATGGCCACCTTTCGACGATCGCGGGACCCAAAGCACCAGCGAGCCACCACCGGATCCTGGGATTCCTATGACGTTCGGCCGCCATCGATCCAGATACATCGTCTTGTCCTGCAGCTCAGCAAGCGTGGCGTTCCACGCCACCGTCCCGCACGAAGGCACCTTCACTTCCGCGTAGTTGTCGCCTCCGGAATGGACGACAACCGTCACGTCTTTTGTGTCGGAGCTCTGGAAAAGGAGGTTCACCATGCCGTCGCCTTGCTGCGTCCATGCGCCGTAGCTGCCTTCGAACGCCTCGTCCACCGTTGTAAGCCCCAGTGCGTCAAACAGCGTGCCGTCGTCGATCTCGCCAATAAATGAGGTAGGTCCACAAGTAGGTTGGACGAACTGGGACACCATCCAAAGGATGCCCGTAGGATCAAGGCCAGACAGCACCACGAGCCCCAGGTTGGCCGACTCGAGCGTCGCCTCATCCTTGGCGACTGAAGCGCCCATGTCTGTCGTGCTGGTCTCGATAAGCTGATCAACGATCACCCCCATCGTCTTCCGGAGCAAGTCTCGCGTCTGAAACGCAGCCTCCGTGGTCTTGTTGCCCAGAATCTCGCCCATACAGTTGTTCGTGACCACTGGAACGTCATAGTTCACAAGCGAAGACCCACTGATGGTCACGCGGACGTCTTCGTCGGTCGCATTCGACGTCGCGTTGCGGATACTTTCGACGGCAGTGCTGACTCGGTCCGTGAGGCGTTTGAGCTGAAAGCCGCACGTCGTGTTGGAGTCCAGGAACTCTTGTATCTCGACCACAGTCGAGTCGTCCGGGGAGTTGAGCGCGCTGACGTTGGTTAGAAAAGTCGTGACGTCCGTCGCGGACGAAAGGATCTGGTCTCCGTTGATGACAGCTTGCTTGACGATGTTCTCCACGACGGCAATCACAGCTCCCGTGGCCCTCGCACTGAAGGAAACGGGAAGGCCGAGGCAGGTACACACCGCGATGGGCAGGTCTACGAGCACAACGTCGGTCTTGTACGCCACTGCAAGCAGGTTCTCGACGGACCCTTGCGGCGCTGTGGTCTGGTGAAACCTCAAGTAGTAAATGAGCGACTTGAGCACGCCGATGATGTTCGCAGCGCACATGTACGCCTGCTTTGCGGTTTTATAAGCAGCTTTCACTTCACCAAGAAGGCCGATCGTGGCGGCGTTGACGATGGTGAAGATGACGCTAGCGCTTTTCTGCAGTACTTCCAGCAGGCAGTCGTCGTTCTGTGGGAGGCACTCAAGATGGCACTTGACTACACAGAACAACAACTAGTTAGCACCACAGCATCACCCATAGTTCTCTCTTGAGTGTGAACGTACCAGGGTAAGACAGAGGACATTGTGCTAAGCAGTTGGTGTCCGTCTTGTTGTACCCAACGGGGCAGAGTTGGTTCGAACTGAAAGACAGCGTCTTCCGGTAGCACGCCGAGTCGGCGGCATCGCCGATCGTAGGCCCCACCCAGTTCCGGATCTTGTTGCCGTACCATTCCGAGCCCATGTCGTCCGTGAGCTGCAAATGTGTCGCGTTGATCCTCGTCCAAATGGCGCCGAGTTCGTAGACTTCCGACCCAGCGCGTCCGAAGAATCCGCTGAGATGGAAGCCCTCGGGGGCCGTCACCGTCTTGCTCTCGTCCGTCTTCGACCCTGCGCCGACGGAATTGCCTGCACTGGTATAAAGTCCGACGTAGACCACACGCTTGTGCCAACCTTTCTTGGCCACGTGAACCTCCATCGACGTAACGTGTTCATTTGGCTCGAAAATGAGGATGTTGTCCGTCCCCCCGGTGCCGCCGTGACTCCACGTCTCCTCGTCGGGCGACGCCACGCGTAGAGTAACTTGGTCCACGCGTTCATCGCCACGCACGGTGACGGAGCTGAATGTCAGTCCAAGCTTGATGCCTTTAACGTCCGAGAACGCGGTGCCGTCGGTGCCTTCCCCAAAAGTCTCGCTGAGCTGAATGTCTGCGGCCGAGAACGCTGCTGTCTGGACGAAGAGTGCTAGCAGAACCGACGTCCGCAGCAGCCATGACGCCATACTCCTTCGCTGAGTTGGAGTCTCGGGAACGCGCTCTGCTGCACCACGAGGGGGTTGTCGATGTCAACGGCAAAAGCCCCGCGAGCGACGCTATCCGGGATGCCTACCGCGGTCATCGTCGAGAAACCCTCGATTGTCTCCACGCCAGGACCAGACGAGGGGTTCTTGGAAAGGCCATAGAGTCCTGCAAATCCTAGATTGGCGATCGGTTCCTGGTGACCAAATGCTTGGATCAGTTTTCTCCAGAAAACGTGAATCCTGGCACAAAGCTCTTGGCAGCCTAGTCGATCGAGGAAGAGCGAGCGGCAGGTGGCGTCGACGATAGCACGTGCTGTTCACTGCAGGGTCACGACCCAGGATGATTTCGTTTGATACATGTGCAGCGTTAGATTCCCTCCGACCGCTTTGGAGGGGATCGAGTGAGGTTGTTGTATCAACTTTTCCCCGTTGACTCTAGTTTGGAGGTGCGTCCGGTACAAATACTCAGGAACGGCAGGTCATTGAACACTGCGCGATCAAGTCACGAAGTCGTGAGCCGTGAAAGCAGTTTACCCGTCTTGCAATTGCTTTCGGCGTCACTGACATCGAAATCGACACAGCGCCAGGACCGCAGGCAAAAAGCACAGCAAACCTTGAGCTTGAACACGTTGATCATCTATCGAAAACCTGTAGGTCGGACGATCCGATACTGTGTAAGTTCTTGGATGCCTCGGCACCTCGACGCCAATCCTGATTCCTATCATCCGGCTTCAAGCTTAAACTCGACTGCATGTACAGACAACGACGGGTGTCCGAAGCTGCCGAGCTCTGTTCACTTCACATCGTGAGCTGCGGTGTCAACCTCGCTCACAAAGCTGTCGACCATGAAGTCGTTTTCCTTGCTGCAGGTGCTCCTGCTCCTGTTCATCCTCGTGGTCCACGGGTCTAGCACCACTTCAGACGAGGACGTCCAGCTAAGCGAGGCTTTCGGGGGTTCCGGCGGTGTTGCGTTCTCGGATATCGAGTTGGTTGAGTTCGCTCAGACAGCCACCTCCATCACGATCAGCTCCAAGGAGCGAGTCACTGCGGTTGCCTTACGCGTGGCGTCACCGGCTGAGCTAACGTTATCTCACGGTGGATCTAGCGGGACTGACGACACGCTCACGCTCGCGGTCGACGAGTACGTCGTCTCGATGGAAGTCCATTGGGCCAGGAAGGGCTTCACCAACCGCGTTTTCTACCTCAAGTTCGGCACAAACAATGGCAATTCAATCTGCGCAGGGACCAAGACAGACAGCAGCGCCACGGTCACCGCCCCCGGAGGATTCCAGCTCAGTGGTTTCTTCGGGCGTGCGGAAGGAGAAGTCGACCAACTGGGCGCTATCTGGACGAGGAGAAATGCCACTACCAAGTCACTGACGGACACCATGGGCTCGGAATGGTACGGCACCCGAATCCGGAACTGGGTCGGCCCTTCTATCGGTCAGGCCGATGATTCAGCGTGCTACAGGAAGAGGGAGCTGTTCGGCAGTGACAAGGCCTGCCCTCTTGGATACAACGTCAACGGCGTTAGCTGCCTAGCGCAATGCCCAATCTCGTACCCCGTCGACTGCTACGAGGAGTGCTTGCCCCAAAATGACGACTGCGCGGGCGAGATCCTCAGTAAGACAGCGGCTGTCGTGTCGGCCGTGTTCAACACGGTAACTGCGGGTATATTCGGCGCCATCTTCTCGTCGTACAAGAACGCAAAGCAGAGCTTTCTGTGCGCTGCGAACATCATCGGCGTGGTCAAGTCTCTGATATACTATCTCCGCCTCCAGCGCACATCGGCTCCGCAAGGTACAGTGGAAGAACTGCTCGCCGTGGCTTACCAATCGAACGTGGTGGTCTTCGACATGCCTATCGCTGTCGCCAACTGCCTCGGCATGAAAGTTTCTGGGAAGGTCAAGTTCGCCGACACCGTGTACGCTGTCGTGGAGAACATCGTCAAGCAGGTGGTCATCAACGGCGACCAGATCCTCTCGTCCGCCAACAATGTCCTCGCGCTACTTACAAACACCAGCACAGTCAACTCCACCGATCAATCGACCGTAGAAGACCTCCAGGACCTGCTGGACTCCAACTCGACGTGCGGGTACCAACTCAAGCGTCTTCTCGACCACGTCGAGCTCTCCATCACCGAGACTCGCAACGCAACGCCTAACGCCACGGTCAATGACGTTCGCGTGCAAGTCAGCAACTCGTCTCTCTTGCTGACGGATATCCCGGCAGCAACCAACCACTGCATGCGGGAGCTCCTGGAGAGCAAAACGACGGAGACTGCGTTTGAGACCCGCGACTTGATCCGCAAGACGCTGGGCGTTATCGTCGACCAGATCATCGAGACCAACACAACTGACTTGGGCAAGTCTGTCGCTACTGACGAGTACACTCTGGAAGCTGCCAACCTTGCGCTCGTGGTGCTCGGCGGCATGGATCCTACGGGCATCGCCTGGATGGTTTCCCAGTTCGTCCAGCCGACGTGTGGGCCGACAGCTTTCGTGGGTGAAATTGACGATGGCTCGTTGTACGACGCGCTTGGACTCAAGACGATGGATGAAGCGTTCAAAGGAAGCTTCGGCACGTGGGCGAAGGAAGGCGACGGCAGGATGGACGTCTCGTTCGAAAGTACCGACACGAAAGACGTGACCGTCATCATCCACTCGGGTGGACAAGTCTACACCAAGGTGGACGTTCCCGCAGGAGCGACGGTGAAATGGAGCGAAGCGCTCTCGAATCTACAGGACAAGGCCATGTATCTGGATCGCTGGCGCACGAGTGTGGTAGGAATACCAATGACGGCCGGTGGATCTCTGGTTCTGTGGATCCCGCGGTCGTCTCAGGGAGGACATCTGACGATGCACGTAAGAGTCAATGCAAGTTAATGCACAGAAACGTAAAATTAAACGCTTCACACGTTCTTCCTTGCTAACAAGAATGAAACCAAGTAGGTTAATGATTTAACCCATTCGGCTTTGAGGCCGTCAAACTTACTCCTCGTTGTCGCTGGACTCGGATCCTTCCTCCAGTGACATGAGTCCTAGAAGAATACGGCGGCAGACTTGGCGCTCGTGCAGGCTGAGCTGCTGAATAGCGTTCACTTCGGAGGAGGTTTCCTCTGGAAATGTCGACAGCAAGTCACTGTAGCGCTTGTCTTTCTCCTGCAGAATGACAGCCAGCACGTCGTAAAGCTGCTCAGCCGGCAGTTGAGACGCCATGACGAAACTCAGCAGCGCGTCACCAAGTCCAAACTCGCGCTCCGCATCTCCGTGCAGCAAGAAGAACAGCGAGTTGTCGTCGTTTTCCGAGTGGACCAACTTCCGTCGCTTCACCGGGTTCGCCTTGGCTTTGCCCTTGCCTTTGCCCTTGGTGGCCTGTGGGACATCATCTTCGTCCTCCACATCGTCTGCTTCGTCGTCACTGTTCAGTGAGCACTCTTTGAAGGCGGTTTTGAGCTCAGAGCTTGTAATGTGGATCGAATCGGACGGCACGAGCGTTGGCAGAACGAACCCGTAGCGGCACAAGAGCTACCGGTAGAACAAATACAGTTAGTAACTGGGATAACTAAGTAACTAGCACTTCTTGCTCGACGCAGACTTACCTGCGCATTGGACAGGTCGCCGTAAGAGATCGTGACAGCTTCATCCTTCTCCACCTTGCGCAACGCAATCAGCTATTCGGCATCAACACAAGTCAGCAATTAACTCGCTTCATGTCCTGCCTTTTATCTCCGCGTACCTGGAAACTGCCCGATTCAGTCTTCACGATATGCGCTGCCGGGTTCTCGGCCGCGTGGTTGGCCATGTCAATGACTGGGAGGAGAGTTGGCTCCTGCGCATCTGCGATTGTGAACGCACTGCATTTTCAAAAAGACACCGGCCGTCAGTACCTCTCCCCCCTTGCTTCCCCCATTACAGCCCGTCCTACCGCGAGGACACCATCGAGTACGCCCACTGGAACTTCTCGAGAGTAGCGATGTCACTCGGCCAAATGATCGTGAACTCCTTCATCAACGGTTCAGCATAACTCGAGAACATCTTGAGCACGAGTTTGTCGTCCAGAATCGGAAACCTGCACGGTAAAAGCCAATTATCCAAGTCAGCCTCAACTTCTTTCGGTTTTCTCTACTTGACGATCACTCACGCCGTTGTGTGTCGAAGCATTTTCTGCAGTTTCTTGTCCCATGTGAAAGGCAGCGAAATGGCCGTCGGGAGCTGCTGGATGTAGCCGTAAAAGTCGCTTTTTTCAGCCTTAGCGAGCTCCGCCAGCAACGCCAGCGTCGTCTTGACGGTGCCACTCAATTGTAATTCATCAATCTTCTCCTGCAGCTTGAGTTTATTGTCTCCATCGAAATGTTCCAGCCAGAAACTACCGTTTAGAAATGCCCCAGCCTCCAGTGACACCAATTCAGCTCCGGGCTGGAACTCGCTCTGCGCTACTATGGAGCGATCATCGTCACCGTACACAGACACAGAGGCCACTGGGTCGACGAGGTCCGTAGCTACCGCCACGTTCGACTCGTGCGCGGCGACCCACGCCAATAGCGGAGACTTGGGCGTCATGACTGGTTCT
>JAABLL010000208.1:5226-19184 GCA_012295475.1 Phytophthora gonapodyides | reverse complement strand
TTGCCGACGCAGCGACCTCCTCGGTGTCCGCCGTTGCGGTGAAGGCAGAGTCGTCGCCGAACGTGGTCTGCTGCTCCTCCACTGCGCCGCTGTTGAACGCGGAGGTCTCTGCCACCGAAGAATCGAAGTCGAGCGTTGGCGCACCGAAGTCCGTTGCGAATGTAAATTCATCGGACGTGCTTGTGGGCGTGTTGCTGTTCTGTACGTTAAGTGTTGCCCACTCCACCGCGTGCGACGTTTCTGAACTAGCGTTCTGTTCGGTTGACTTTTCATCTTGGTATTGGTGGTGGGCAACGTCGTTTGCTAAGTCAAATTGGGATCCACCAGATTCGGCATCGAAAGTTCCCCAGCTCGCTTCTGCGCTTTGGGCAGTTCCGCCCGACCTGGAGGCAGTACTGTCGTCGTTAAAGGCACTACTGGCGTCTCGACTTGGCTCGGTAGGCCAACTTGTGAATTCGGCGGCGCTAGAAGCGATGCCAAAGTCGCCAAATGAGGCTCCAAAGCCTTCTTGCGGTGCATCACTGGGTTGTTCTTGTCCCCACGCCCCAAACTCAGAACCTGCAGTGCCTCCAGGTGCTGAAAAGTCCTCAAAGAATGTGTCAGCTGCCTTGTTCTCGAGCGTCTCTTCCTTCTTGATGCCGTCATTTCCCCAACTCGAGAAGGCTGGCGTCGCTGCTTCTATGAAGGCTTCGGCTTTAGTGTCCATGCTCCTGTTGGACACTTGTGTGGGCTCGCCATTTCCCCCAGCACCAGCATCAAACGGGCTATTTGGTGGGATCTTGAAGCTCGCATCTTCGACAACAGCATCTTCAGTGTCAATTGATGCGTTAGACGCATTCCAGTTCGAGAAATCGGACGCTGTCGCACTCTTCGCGCGAACTACGTCAGCAAACGGATCATCAAATGCCTGTTCTTCCAGTTCCAAGTCGATTGCTGGGTCGGGTGATTGCGATTGCCGCGTCCTCTTTTGAAAGAAGCTCAGCGTTGCCGTCAACTGCTGAACGAGAGGACCAAGATCTTGACGTTGCGCTTCATCGCGCATCTGGGCTAGAGCTCGGAGGCTAAGTCTTTGCGACGTAGAGGTTTCGAGAAGCGCCTGCTTCGCGAGGCGTAGAATCAGAGGGTTCCTCCAAGCCTCGTGCTGAACAGCGTATCGCGCGCCACCTTCTCGATGGCTAAGAAACTGGAGAGCTCTCTGCTTAGCCACTAGACAGTCTGCAGCGGCACTATCCGTTGGTGCGCACTGGAAATCCAGTACGTCAACAATAGAGGCAAACACGGCGTCACCCAATGGTGCAAGGCACTCTCGAAGCGCAGTGTGCCAAATGGAAGTCAACAGAGCAGCATGCCACACGCACGGCCGCGCTCGAAACCATGCGAGAACGACCCGAAGGCACCCAGAGAGCAGTTGGGTCTCAATTGCGTATCCGTAGAACTTTGGCGTGGTGACACATCGGCGAAACAGCGTCCAGGCAATTGCAGCACGGCGTTCCGGCTGGATCCGGTTGAACGGAAGCGCTTCAAGCTGCCAGAAGAGGCTACTCCAGTCGTCTTGATTGTCCCCGTTTTGACCAAGATTGTTGGTACCTCGAGGGAGTAACCAGACAAAGGCACGAAGAGCCTCACACGCGACAAAGGCATTGCTGTGCTCTGTCAACGAGCGGATGGGCGCCAGGAGGCCGCTCAAGTAGGCTGGGATGACCATCGTTTGCCCCGACATCGCGCTGACTTGGAGTACGACGGCGTCAAGACGCTCCGCTACAAACTGAACCGCGCGGCACACACGATGCAGTACGACGGTATTGGGGGCTGTCTTGGCCGTATCTCGCGAGACTGGAAGAAGTGACAGCAATGCAACAGCCACAAGCTCGAAAATGCACTTGGAGCCCCAATTCGGCTGCTTCCTCAAGCTGTCCTCCGGGGTAGCTCCTCGTAACACTTCCTCAATAGCCACCAGGAGCACTGCCGGCGCTACAGTTGTTCTTGTGGGTGCACCATCAGTCGCAGCAGCTTGAACGGCTTCCACGAGATAATCCTGAAGCTGCGCGGACAGAGCATTCGACACGAAGAAGCCTTGAAGAGCGGGGTTTTGGTCAGAAGTTGGCTGCTGCTGGGCCTTGTTAGACGGCGCCTCCACCACTGGCGAATCCAGCATCGATCCTCCAGAACTCTGCTGTTGCTGGTGAACTGGTAATCGGTACATTTGGCCGCACAGCCGCAGCACGTACACGGACGTCAGGGAATCGCCTCCGAGTAATGTACGCGGTCGTGCCTTGAGCAAGTACAGTTCGATCGCCTTGGCCGTAGCAACCGCGTTCGACGGTCTCTCTTCGTTGAGCGCTGACGACGTCAATAACGACAAGATGGTCTTTGCAGCGTGGCGAGATGCCGTCCCCGCTGGCGTCGTGAAGGCGAGCTGCACCAGTTTATCCACTGCGAACACTTGTTCGTCGGGCGCTGTGTGGAAGCGCAGCGCGTGGCACGCCCCTGCTACAGCGCCAAGCTGCGCCGGTCCGGGAGGAGGCAAACGCTTGCCCTTGGCATCCACCGGGTTCTCAATCAGCGCCGGCGACTGCTGCAGTATCGTGGTCGTGAACGACACCAGCTGCTCCCTCTTGCGGAAGACCCGGCAGAGCTGCGCGTACACTCGGAGCGAGACGCGCTGTCTCGGTTGCAGCAGCCCCGCCGGCGTCATCACCGCCGTCTCGAGCGTCACCAGGAAGGACGTGAGCACCTGCTCCGCCTGATCGGCGCCCTGCGTCTGCTCCAGCCGCTGCGAGTCCGTGAGCCGCGCGGCCAACTCCCGCTGGATCTCGAATTGGTCCACGAGCCGCGCGAGCAGACACAACGCGATACGGGCGATGCGCTGGTGCTCGTCCTTGAGCAACGCAATCTCCTTCTTGTCCTTGAGCTGTGGTAGCAGCGCGCACAGTCCGCTCAGGAGCGACTGCGGGATGCGCGCACCACGCGCGGCCGACGTGTAGAACAAGGTGAGCGCGCGCAGCACGTCCGCCATCTTGCGCGACGCCACGTCCTTGGCGCCCAGCAGCTTGGCCAGCTCGTTCAGCAGCTGCTGCTCCGACGAGCACTTGCTGCGCAGGTACCCGTTCATGGCGAGCAGTTTGGACAATGAAGGATCGCGTCGCTTCAAGATCATTCGTCATTCCAGCGGGGGGGAGGGATAGTGACATTCATTGCATTATCCTCTTCCTGTGCGCCTACTTGTCGCGGAGCTCAATCTTCATGCGCTCCTCATAGCTCTGTCTCTTCTTCTCCTTCTTCTCGCCTGCTGACAGTGCTGCGCCGCCGGCCAGAGCAACGACCGTAAGTGTCTGCACCACCACGCGCGCCTGCATGAACTTGTTGCCCAGCTTGGACTGGCCACGCTGGAATGTCACCAGCCCGCCAAGCAGCACCGCCGTCGTGAGCGCACAGCCAAGAGGCACAAGCGGCTCCTCCTTGACGCGCGTCCACATCGACTTCTTGCCGCCGTAGCGCTCGTCCTCCATCCAGCTGAAGTCCCCTACCGCGTACACGCGCGGTGGCTCCTTGGTGTCGCGTTCGGACGGCATGGCAAGCGGGCAGTCTTCTTCAGCAAGATGAAGTGTGTGCTGCACCCCACGTTCCACATTGAAGTCGATTGGTTAAAAAACGAAGTCATTGTCGATCACCGAAATCAAGATGGACGACATCCTGGAGTATGCCTCTCCGTCGCCACCTCCGCCTCCGCCTACGGATGATGGGGAGACGCGGCGCCAGCTTGTAGCGCAGCGTCTTGCTGCCGAGGGTGGAGTCGTTGCACGTCGAGGCACGAGGGAGGAGGACGCCTTCGCGTTCCACGGATACTCCGCCAAGCGACGTCGACGACATGCTCCAAGTGAGTCTCAGCGCTCCGGTACAGCGGAGACTTGTGCTGTTCCGCCTTTGCTCGACAGCTACGAGGACTCCTTGGTCTTTCCAACGACAGATTCCGAGCAAAAGAGAGTCATTCCGTTGCGACGACAGACCCGACAGCGATTCATCGGCCACAGCAAGGCCGTGAACGAGCTGCAGTGGCATCCGACACACCCGCAGTTGTTCCTGTCGGCGTCGATGGACGCTACCGTGCGCGTCTGGAAATCCTCAGTTGAGGATGAGCAGAGATGCCAGCGAGAGTTACGCCCCCACTCGCTGGGCGTGAAAAGCGCCAAGTGGTCACTTGACGGCAGACAGATCCTCTCGGGCGGCTACGACGGCATGGCTCGCTGCACGGACGTTGAAACGGGCCGCGTACAGCAAACTCTGCGACGACCCGATCCCGCCTTGCCGTCTAGTAAGGTGGAGCGCATCACGACGGTGCACTTCCACCCGACCGAGCCAAGCTCCATGCTTCTAGGCACCGACCAGGGCCACATCTACTGCCACGACCTGCGCGAGAAAACCCCTCACCACGCTGTTACGACGTATTCGAAGTCCTTCAGTGACGTCCACGATCTGCTTTTCCTGGGCGACGACGGCCAGCGGTTTGTTTCAAGTGCTGGTGTGATGCAGCGCGACGCCAGCAACCAGACACTGCTAGTCTGGGATTGGCGTTCCGCCACGCTGCTCTACGACCGGCTCGACAGCAACATGCAAGCGCATTCGTGCTTACGAGCGCATCCAACTCGACCATACTTTGTTGCGCAGTGCAGTGGCAACTACGCGACTTTGTATTCGTCGCGTGCGCCGTACAAGAGCCTAAAAGGCTCTAGCGTCGGTGGCCACCGACCGCCTCTCCGCTTTGCAGGAGGCCACGAAGTCCAAGGCTACCGCATTCAGTGCAGCTTCTCCCGTGATGGAGCGTTGTGGGCATCTGGGGATGCAAACGGGCGAGTAGTGCTCTACCGCACGTCTGGAAAGCGCGGGCTGATAGAGAGTTTCCAGCTCTATGGACCTCGCACTGCTTGCGTGTGTGCTGAGTTTCAACCCTCCTGCACGGAGAGCGACGACGCCCAACGCGCCTTGCTTACGGGTAGTAGTGGTGGTGACATCGACTTGTTTCGCGGTGGGTAGACCTCTAAAGCTCATGGTTCTGTTTACTATATTACGAGCCGTCTTCCTCATCATGATCGTCTTCCTCAACGTCTTCTTCGTGCTTGTACTGCGTCGCTTTCGCCATCGCCTCGGCAGCGCGCAGTTTGCGCTCCACATTAGCTCGGCGTCTGTCAGTTCGCGACAGCAACCTGCGCGCCGCTGTGAGATGCTTCACGGCTTCACTCCAGGCCTCGTTGGGGGTGAGAACACTGTCGGCATAAATCAAGTGCGTTTCCCAGTTCTTCGGACGCAACTTGAACGATCGCTGGAAGGCCGCCACCGCCTGCTGAAAGTCTCCTAGCGCTGCAAACGTCCGTCCGTACGTGCACATGAGGATGCTCCAACTAGTCTTCTCGTACTCGGGAACCTCCGACAGCGCGTTCTCCACAATTGTCTTGGCACGCGCTGGGTCCACCGGCAGCTCCAGGAGTGCTCGCAAGTTCCACACAGACGCGTCCGACGGATCCACCTTCAACGCTTTCTCCAATGCTGCACGAGCAGCGGGGAGCCGGCGATTGCGCTGCTCAATCTTGGCCAACTCGATGAGCAAAGGCACATCGTTAGGCACGTGCTGACTGGCCAGAGTGAGTACGGACCGCGCTGCCTCGTAATTCTTCAGTCGAGCCTCGACTCGCGCAAGTGCGCGCCAGGACTCGATGGACGTTGGCTGCACATTCGTCGCTTCGTCGTAAAGCTCCCGCGCGTTGTCGAGCTCTCCGTGCTGCTCTTCGAAGCCTCCAAAAGCATGCAGCACCGGCCCCGTATGCTGCAAATTCTGCAGCGCATTCTCGAAGACCTTGCGCGCATGGCGCATGCGATTGCGCTTCTTGTACAAGACCGCCAGCGACATCATGCTGGGCACGTGGTCCGGGTGCTGCTCCAGCGCCTCGACGTACAAGCCCACAGCTGCGTCCTCGTTGCCCAGCTCTTCCTCCATTTTCGCGTACGAGTTGAACGCCGACGGCTCCACGTAAAGCCCTCCGTCGATTAGCCGCCGATACGATCGCCGTGCCTCGTACACATCGCCAAGCTTAAAGTGGGCCATTGCGCCAAGCAGGATGAGCCACTTGTGTGTCGGGAAGCGCTCGAACGCAGTCGCGATGACAGCCAGCGCGTTTTTGTACAAGCCAGCGTCGTACTCCGCTTTCGCCCACGCGTGCCAGACTTGGCCGGTAGCTCGCGGGTGCGATACAGCGCTCTGGAAGATGCTACGCGCCAGGCCTACGTGTTGGCACTTGGCCTCGAACACTGCATACGCCTGCATAATTAGCACGTCCTTCGGGTGTTCCTCCAGCAGCTCCTGGAACCGTTCACGGGCCTCGTCGGGGTGTCCCGCTTGCACCTCCCAAAGCGCCATCCCCAGTCCTGCCATCGGGTTTTTCGGGTCTGTCGCCAGGATCACCTTGAAGATACGTTTCGCCTCCTGCAGGTTCTTGGTCTCCAGCTCCATGGAGCCCCAGGACGTCCACAGCTCGGCGTTGAACGAGATCCGCGACGCCTTGGAGAAGATCATCCGTGCCAGTCCGTAGTTGCCGGCCTTCCACTCCTGCAGACGCATTGCAACGCATAACCGTCAACTACCAACCATAATCACGATCTTATAACATGGTATCCGCCCGTACCATGACGCCCCACTTGTTCCACATGCCCATATCCTTGGGGTATTCACGCTGCAGCACGTTGCGGAACAGGTTACGCGCTGCGGGCACGTCCTCGCGCACCAGCTCGTTGAGCGTGGGCTCGGGTCCCTGCCAGCGGCTCTTGAGACCTGCCAGGTGCTTGATGTCGGGCTCCCACGGCTGCTTTCCCGACAGCTCGCTAAACTTCTTCTCCACTTGGCGACTGAAATCCTGGCCCTCGTACAGCGCGTCCATTGATCGGAACGACGAGAACAGGCGCCTGTGCGTCTGCAGAGCCATCGTCGCGGCGCCGCCATGCCGCCACAGCAGCGTTTCGGGACGCCGCAGCGCACGGCCCACCGCCAGCTGCAAACGCGCCAAGCCCCTCATTTTCGGACTGGTTGATCCAGTTTAACAAAAGGCACTAAAGTGAGGTCAAAAGGCACTACATTCGTGTGAACCACATCCACATTCGTGCGGCGCGTTTGGACCAGTCAAATGCCGCGGGGTGCACTGCAATCGGCGCTCCAGCCTTTCATTACGTAAAAGCTTTTTTCCGAGGACTCCACCGTTTACAAGAATCATGTCGGCTGAGGAAGTTGTGGCAGAGGTTGAGGTCCCCAAGGAGCTGGGAGAGATGGACGCCCTCAAGGAGGTGCTCAAGAAGTCGCTCATCCACGACGGCCTCAAGCGCGGCCTCCACGAGGCCGCCAAGGCCCTGGACTCGCGTCGCGCCCGTCTGTGCTGCCTGGCGCAGGACTGCGACGAGCCCAGCTACAGCAAGCTGGTGCGGGCCCTGTGCGAGGAGCACGGCGTGAACCTCATCCTGGTGCCGTCGGGCAAGCAGCTCGGCGAGTGGTGCGGCCTGTGCAAGATCGACTCCCTGGGCGAGGCCCGCAAGGTCGTGTCGACCTCGTGCGCCGTCATCACGGACTTCGGTGAGGAGACCCACGCGCTCAACGTGCTGCTGGACTACCTCAAGCGCCAGGGCGAGAACTAAGCGGCAGGATAACGATTGTCCAGTCGGCGAGCTAGGAGTCCAAGAGCAGGTCTCGAGTAACTTCACCCGCGATCGTAACATGAACTCCCGGCGAGCTGCTGCTAACTAGCGCTCTCTCCATTGGGAACCGAGGCTTCTGTCGGAAGCTTTTACACCACGCTCTGTGCCCAGTCTTCTCTTGTTTGTTTGCTTGGCTTGTGTCGCCATGAATGGAGGTGCAGGAAGGGGACGACAGGGTAACCGATGACTTATTTCAATTAACTTGTTGCTTACGCATTTGTCCAAACAATCCTTCAGTTCTGCAGCGCACGCACTTCTCGCTCCGAGCCTCCTTCATCCGGGGGCGACGAGTCTGAACTTTGGCGTATTTCTCGCGCGACAGGATCAGCTGCAGTCGTGACAATGGCATCTCCCGAGACAACCCGCCTTGCAGCAGTGCCATTGCTGCTTGCCTCGTGCCTCTCGTCTGCCAACATTGCAGCCTGGCGAGCGCTTGTTTCCTCTTGGGAGCTCGCGGCGAAGCCGCCAGCTGCCTGAGGCAACAGCCAGCCACTGGATCAGTTTATGGCCGGCTGCATCTCCTCACCATCGAACCAGCCGTACGTCCAAGCGACGCAAGCTAGTCGGTGGCCATTAGAGACACGACCAGCTCCCCAAGGTTTGTCCAGCGCTTGTGTATCCTTCTCTGAAGCGATCATCGCCCGTGGGGAGACTTGTCGAGGAAGCGACGCTGCTTGGCGCGATTCAGGGGCGGCATCTGCGTCTCGGCATTGCGTCCGTGCACGTCGTTCATTGTGGATGCCCTCATGTACTTGAACTTCCCCTGGGCCACAGGCTCCTCCATCGTTTCATCCGGCGGCAATTGCCGCATGCTCATCAGGAACGGGTGCTGCATCGCTTCAGTCGGAGTTATCCTCGTCTCCGGGCTGTGCACAAGCAAACAAGTTAGTCAGAGCCCTTACTTCAATCCTTCACGATCGAAAACGTACTTGAAGTCCAGCATGCGCATGACGAGGTCATGGAACGCCGGGTATTGCTCGGGGCTGTGATTCAGGGTGCCGTACTTCTGGGCACTGGCGAGAATCTCTGCTAGAGTCTTGGAAGTCTCCGGGATCTGGTAAAGAAAAACGCACACAGCTCGCAGCATGAGTACACTACAACCAACGGAAACGACTCCTGCTTCAAAAGACCAGCCACTCACCACTTCAACTCCTTTCGGCGGCACAACTTTGTGCACCTTGAGGCGATAATCCACCCACTTGTTGTTGCCTTCCCTCGACACGATCTCGTCGAAGAACTGACGACGATAGTTCGGGTTCGAGCACTCAATGAGCTCCCGCGGCGGCATGCCCAACACGTTGATAATGCGGTGCAGCTGGTCCGTCGAGTCGTAGCCGCAAAACAGCGGCTTGCCGGTGTGCATCTCCACCAGGATGCAGCCAAGGCTCCACATGTCGATTGCTGCAGTGTACCGCATGCCCAGCAAGACCTCGGGGGCGCGATAGAATCGGCTCTGCGTGTAGCGGTGAATCTGCAGACAACAAACTGTCAGCATGACGCCGTCTATCGAGTACACAGCCAGTCCCAACGTACCTGGTTCCGAGACAGACAGGAGCTGCCGAAGTCGATGAGCTTCAGGGAGCTGTGGCCGTGCGAGACCAGCAGGATGTTCTCCGGCTTGAGGTCGCAGTGNAAGCGATCATCGCCCGTGGGGAGACTTGTCGAGGAAGCGACGCTGCTTGGCGCGATTCAGGGGCGGCATCTGCGTCTCGGCATTGCGTCCGTGCACGTCGTTCATTGTGGATGCCCTCATGTACTTGAACTTTCCCTGGGCCACAGGCTCCTCCATCGTTTCATCCGGCGGCAATTGCCGCATGCTCATCAAGAACGGGTGCTGCATCGCTTCAGTCGGAGTTATCCTTGTCTCCGGGCTGTGCACAAGCAAACAAGTTAGTCAGAGCCCTTACTTCAATCCTTCACGATCGAAACCTCAAGCAGGAAACGTACTTGAAGTCCAGCATGCGCATGACGAGGTCGTGGAACGCCGGGTATTGCTCTGGGCTGTGATTCAGCGTGCCGTACTTCTGGGCACTGGCGAGAATCTCTGCTAGAGTCTTGGAAGTCTCCGGGATCTGGTAAAGAAAAACGCACACAGCTCGCAGCATGAGTACACTACAACCAACGGAAACGACTCCTGCTTCAAAAGACCAGCCACTCACCACTTCAACTCCTTTCGGCGGCACAACTTTGTGCACCTTGAGGCGATAATCCACCCACTTGTTGTTGCCTTCCCTCGACACGATCTCGTCGAAGAACTGACGACGATAGTTCGGGTTCGAGCACTCAATGAGCTCCCGCGGCGGCATGCCCAACACGTTGATAATGCGGTGCAGCTGGTCCGTCGAGTCGTAGCCGCAAAACAGCGGCTTGCCGGTGTGCATCTCCACCAGGATGCAGCCAAGGCTCCACATGTCGATTGCTGCAGTGTACCGCATGCCCAGCAAGACCTCGGGGGCGCGATAGAATCGGCTCTGCGTGTAGCGGTGAATCTGCAGACAACAAACTGTCAGCATGACGCCGTCTATCGAGTACACAGCCAGTCCCAACGTACCTGGTTCCGAGACAGACAGGAGCTGCCGAAGTCGATGAGCTTCAGGGAGCTGTGGCCGTGCGAGACCAGCAGGATGTTCTCCGGCTTGAGGTCGCAGTGGATCACGTTCACGTTCGGGTGGCGCATGTACTCGAGCGCCTTGAGGATCTGGCGCGTGAACTTGCGCAGCAGCTTGAGGCTGATGCCGTTGAAGTTGGTCCCGCGCAGGACGTCGAAGAGGTTCGGCCCGAGTCGCTCGAACACGAGGCACTGGTGGCCCTTGTGCATGAACGCATCCGTGAGCCTCACTGTGCACCGAGGAGGGAAGAAGCCAGACACGGCAGTTAGCGGATCAGCCAAGAGACGCCCCACGACCCGAGAATAGATGGCGAAACCCAAGGAGAAGGCACCTACCGATGTGGTTCGTGGCGTCGTGCTGCTGCGGCACGTGCAGCTGCTGCAGGATGTTGATCTCCGTCTGGGCCTGGTCCGTGTACTGCTGCTTCTTCTGCACGATCTTGATGGCCACGAGCTGTTGGGTCATCAGATCCTCCGCCTCCACCACCTGTCCGAACGAGCCCTGTACACGCAGCAACCTGTCAGTCTGGGTCTCTGCATCTCTCTACCCTTGCTCAGCAGCGTGGCCGTACCGCGCCGAGCTTCCTGCCGCGCACGAGGTAGCGGCCGTTGAACGTCTCCTCGCCCGTCTCGGAGAAGACGTAGTTGGCCGGCACCTTCTTCTTCTTCTTGGCCAGCGCGCCGCCGTGCTTGGGGTTGTGCTTCCGGTAGTAGTTCTGCTAAGCAAGAGACGGTCAGTTAGACTGGCGCTTCGGCCACGCCGTCCACGCGCGCCACGCACCAGGTTGATGACGTTGAACGTGCGCATGAGGCCCTGCGTGAGCTGGCAGCGGGGCGTGTCCTTGAGCGGCCGCCTCGCGGCGGCGGCGCCGTCCGTGAGCTCCATCTTGTCTCTTCACTCCCTTTTATTCTCTTTCCCGCCTCGGCTTGCGCCAGGCGGCGGCGTTTTCTCCGAGGTTTTGAGGTTTTTCGGTGACAGCCCCCCGAATAGCATGCCATGCGCCAAGGCAGGCTCCGTTTTGCGCGCGCTTTCGCCGCCTGCTTTTTATAGTGAGAGCGAGGCAGTTGAGCTGTGTGCACGCACGGCTCGATGCGACCAAAGGCGCCACACTGTCGCGTGCGGGCCGCAATGGCGGTCACGGCGATCCACGTGGCGCCCCGAACGCCGCGAGCTCCGTTTTGGCGCCTTGTTCGACCGACCGCCGCTCGTTTTCCCGCGCGCGGGAAATACAAAGTCTCAGATCGCGCCGGATCTATGCCATTAGATACACGTTGAAGCTCCGGCCAGAGAAGGGCAAAAGGAGACCGTCGGCTCGGCCGAGGCCGAGACGGAGCTGCCGCTGTCAGCAAGAGTTCCGCTGCCAATAGCTCCATGCGAAGGAGAGCATCGACAAGTCCCGTGCAAATAAGGTGTGCGCCGTGCGGGCCGTTGCTAACGTCTCCGTCCTTCGCCAGTCGACTGAAATACGTCGTGTTCACTCCGTTTCTCTTGCCGGATGGAGTGGCCAGCACGTTTTCAGCGCTCAAAATGGTCGCGCGCACATGTGTCGATTCCGCTCGCATGCCTGCGGACGAATGGATAGCGCTGTTGACGCAACGGTCTCCAATATTACGTTGAAGCCGAGAGTGCAGCTCACGGATCTGCGCGTGATTCATGCCTAACGGCGCTGCCTTTTGGCAAGCATGAGCGAGTGTTATGCGTGCAATGGGTTAGTGTCCGCGATCTGTGTGTCGAGTTAGCAGCAGTATACAAACGTACTCGTTCCATCATTCCCAATGCAGTTCATTATGGTATAAGCCCATCCGGGCGTTGTTGGAAAGATGGAGATGGGCCTTATCCACCCACGTCGGCGCCGTCACCCCAAGCTCATCTCCTTTTCGTGCGTCAGCGGTCGTGAATGCGAATGCTTCCCCACTTGGATCTTCATTCTCGAATCCTCCCCGTTGTGCACACACGACAACCAACGACCATGACGCCGCCCCCGACGCCCGAGGAGGTGGAGAGGCTGACCGATCTGGCGTCGGCCGCCTACGGCTCGCGCGTGCTGTTCGCGACGGACGAGTGGTTCGCGCCGGCGAGTCGCCTGCTGCTGCCCGAGCCGCCGGTCTTCATCACCGACAAGTTCACGAGCTTCGGCAAGTGGATGGACGGCTGGGAGTCGCGCCGCAAGCGCACGCCCGGCCACGACTGGTGCGTGCTGGCGCTGGGGCTGCGCGGCGCCGTGGACACCGTGGACGTGGACACGGCCTTCTTTACGGGTAACAACTCGCCGAGTGTGTCGGTACAGGCGGCCGACTTCTCACAGGACAACGAGGCTGCTGCTGCGATGCGGATCCTCACGGGCAGATCCACGGAGGAGCGCGCCATGGGCGTCTGCGCCTCGGCCGAGGAGCTCAAGCTGGCGGAGCAGCTCCGGTCCGACCGGTGGACGGAGATCGTGCCGCGCACGACGATCGGAGCCGGGTACGCCGAGACGCGCCACAACCTGCTGCGGGTGCCGCCGTCCAAAAGAGGCCCGTGGACGCACTTACGCGTCAATATGTTCCCGGATGGAGGAATCGCTCGGCTGCGGGTGTACGGGGACGTGGTGATGGACTGGACACGCGTCCCGAGCTCCAAGCTGCTGGATCTGGTGAGCGTCGCCCACGGCGGCAAGGTCGTGGGCTTCAACGACGCTCACTACGGACACCCGCGCAATCTCATGGCTCCGGGACGCAGCAAGATCATGGCGGACGGCTGGGAGACCGCTCGCAAGGCGACCCGGCCTGCCATTCTCACGGCCGACCCCAAGACGGGACTACTGCAAGTACCTGGCAAAGACTGGGTCGTGCTCAAGCTCGGTCACTTGGGGGTCATCCAGCAGGTGGAAGTGGACACGAACCATTTCAAGGGCAACTTCCCCGAGAGCTGCGTCGTGTACGGCACGCGGTTCGACGGTGGAGATGAGGGCGAACTACTCAAGAGCGGGGCGATCCAGTGGGAAGTCGTGTTGCCCCGCGTCAAGCTGCAAGCGCACAAGCAGCAGTTCTTTTCCGTCGCGGAAGGCAGCGTGAACTCGATCCGCACTGGCGTCAACTACGTCAAGCTTGAGATGTTCCCCGATGGCGGAATCAGTCGGCTGCGGTTGATCGGCCACAAGAAGGACGCTGCTGCACGACTGTAACTCAACGCGTCGATACGCTTTTAAAAGGAATCTTCAGCTCCCGTGACCTGAGCCTCCGTGCTGTCTCCGTCTTCCACACACTGGTACAGAGTCTGTCTTGATGGCCGAAAGAAGACGCCTTCCCTGGTCACATCCATAAAACGAAGCACGTTGTTAATTACCCGGTTTTGAGTTTTTGTAAGGAGGAATACACAACATACCGTAAGAGATGAGAAACGGGCAGGTTGCGGATTCGAGCAAGGTGCGAGTTTGCCGACGCACGAAGCGATGCAGCAGAGCTGTCAGCACGGAGGGAGGTGGTTGCTCTGGTGCTGGACTTCTGGTACGTCTTCGCACGGGCCGCAAATAATTTGTGCACTGCTTCGCTCGAGGTGAACTTTTCCACGTCGGGACGACGATGGCCATTAGCTATCGCAACTTTGAGCTTTGCTGGCATCCGGGCTTTCGTAAAGTCA
>JAABLL010000207.1:0-15964 GCA_012295475.1 Phytophthora gonapodyides | reverse complement strand
TCAAGTCGCAACCATCAAATTGAAGTTTGTCGACACCTTTCGCAAGGATTCACACGACCGTTCCCAGAATTCGATTCGCCAAGAAGCCAACAGAGAAATGGCGTCGAAGAAGCTGTACAAGTTGTCACCTTCGCTTAGCCACCTGCTGGGCAAGAGCGAGCTTACGCGTCCTGCCGCCCTGAAGGAGTTGTGCGTTGTGTCATCATGAAAGCTTCGAGGTGTTCAGGTGCTGGATTGACAGGAATCTTTTGCTTGTTGTGCCGATGTCCAGCTGGGCCTACGTGAAGCAGCACGAGCTGCAGGACCCCAAGAACGGGCGCTTGATCCACCCCAACCAGGAGATGAAGGACGTCTTCCGCGTGGAAGAGATCGGCTTCACGCAGGTCCTGGGGCTGCTTTCCAAGCACCTGGAGAAGAAGCCCGAGCAGATGAAGTAGCCGTGAGAGCCCCAAGCCGTGGAGATAGCGATGATAAGACCAGACGAACTCGCGGCGTGCACTATGCTGCAAGATGCCCATAATCTCATTGCTACCTCTCGATTCCTAGCTAAATCTCTGTCGTGAGCACGCCCTCGTCGTTCAGATACGTCTCCGGTCCTAGGCGGCTGCTGTCATCCTCGTCAGTTGGCTGCTGTTCGTGCTCTAGAGAACTCGCAGCGATCTCGCCAGCGACGCCAACCCGACGACGGTCTTCGAACTCTGGGAGTTGCACGTCGCGGCCCACTGAAAGCCGCACTTCATCCAGCATGCGATCCATGAACCTCTGGCTTTCCTCAGAAGACAAGCTCCGGCCGTCAAGCAGATCGTCGGGCGGCATCAGGAATTGCTGGTGCGGCTGAAGCGTAGACGGCGACGGTAGTGGCTGGTCTGATGCTGTAGCCCCTTCGGAAGTCTCTGGCGTTCTGAAGACTGAAGACGCGGAGCTCGTGGCTCGTCGTTTGACCTTCTGCGAACGCAGAGTGCGACCGCAGAACTTGGTGGCGAAGAGCTCGAACGCCTCGGTTGAAAGCTGCGCCATGCTCTGCATGAATTCGTCCAGCGCCTGCGAGTACTGCATGTTCTGCTTGCCTACTCCACGGCGCTCCTTATCCTTCACTTCCACCATGCTCTTCATGAGTCCTTCGAAGACCGGGTGCGACTTGAAGTGGCCAAAGACGCCCATGCGAGCGAAGCGCAGCCAGAAACACACTTGCTTCAAGCGTTCGGCATGAGCTTCGGAGCTCTCGCCAGATCCTGGGGACGCCATGCGCTTGACCGTCTGGTAGAGTCCGCGGAAGGCGGCGTTCTTGGACAGCTTCCGCAGGAACGGGTCGCTTTCAGTGTAGACGCTCGGCATGTACTTGATGTTTTCCAGCTTCTTTGGCACCTTGGAGCGGCTCAGCACGCTGCGGAAGTTCGGCACGGTGCGGAGATCACGGCAGGCTCGGCATACGCCTTGGCTCGGAGCATTTACGCGGTCATGACTATCCAAGACGGGCACAAAGCGCTTACACCGGAGGCTTCGCACACATCGGCCTTCCTTGTCAACTCGCCAGAGGCACTCGCTGAATACGGCGTCCTGCAACACCAGTCGTTGCTCGTCGTTCAGCTTGTCGACGATCCGGACTTTCTTGTCGTTGGCGAAGACTTGGGGGAACAGCTCGCGTGCGATGACGTAGCGAGGTCGACTCCCCCCAACGATTTGTACGGCATTGGCAACGTAGGCCTGTACGTTTTCATCACGGAGACCTGTACACGGCACATGATCACTTGGTATCACGGCATCGTCGGGTTTGTCAGCGTCCTTATCCTCAGGAGTCGGCAGTTCCGAGAGGAACGCTACCGCACCAGGGTCGCTTTCCAATTGCCCTTCAGCATCGACGGCTTCATCATCGTTCTGTTCGCCAGTGGTGGAAGCTGGGTCTGTGGTTCCAACGGTGCTGTTTACAGCAAGATCGCTGCGGTTTTGTGGCTCACTCCGAACGTGGTCAAGCTCCGACAACTGGTAAGCCTCCGCTGGGATTCCCGACTCAGACACGGCGTTCGAGATCAGCGCATTGCTTTGGCTTGGTTGGTGCGCGTGGTTTTGCAGGCCCGAAGACGCAACAGGAAATGAACTTAGATCCACGTCTTGAATATCGCCAATGGACAAAGGAGGCATCGTGAGACCAGAGTCCAGCAAGTGCACAAATCCTTCTTCGTTCGTGACACGAACTGCACCTGCCGAGCTCGAAACATAGAGGGGATCGCCCGCTTGCTGCTCTTGGCCTGCTCTCGACGCATCGCCGTTGACTGGGGGCAACAGCTTTCGTTTGCTAGAAAGTCCAGACCTCGACGTGGCTGCTAGTAATTGCTTCTGCTTCCGCCCACCAAGATGCCTCTGAAAGAGCTCGCACGCTTCCGGTGACAGATCCGCAAGCGAGCGCATGAACGAGTCCAAAAGATCACTGTACGTCATGTTCTGCAGCCCCACTCCACGCTGCTCTTTGTCTTTCAAACGCACCATCGCCTCCGTTAAGCCGAGCAGTGCCGGATGCGAGTTAAAGTCGCCTGAGAGTCCCATCGTCGCCATCTCCATCCACGTATTCAACCCACTACCGGTAGGAATCTCTGCAAGAGCCAAATCTCGTAGTACGCGCGCATAAGGCTCGCGCATGTCGAATTCTGCCTCAAGCAGCGAGCAAACTCGTCCAGAACAGAACTTGCGGTTGATTGGGTTGCGTGCCGGCCCGGAGCGTGTTGCAATCTTGTACTTGGTAGCAGCTGCTGTTCTCAGAGCCGCGTTGCTGCGAAGAGCAGTGCACGAGGCACAGCGAGCTTCGCCTTTTCCCGAATCAATAACGCCCAAGCAATCCAAACTGCGCACCGAGTAGCCGTCCTTGTCCACGAACCAGAGAGCTTCCCCCTCGATCACATCGTGCAGCAACAGCTTTTCCGCTTCAAGCAGTTGCTGCTGCATTTTGGGCTGGCGCTTCTTTGAGCCTGTTGGGCCATTTACTCGCTCCAGCTCACCGCTATTGTCTGCTTCGCCGGTGTGGTTGTACTCCAAATGGTCCGGGAAGAGATGTGGAAACAGCTCTCGCGCGATTTTCTGTCGATGTCGAGCGCCTCCTGTGAGTTGAATTGCGGTCGTCACAAACGTATTCATGCGTTCATCTCGCAATCCAGGGCATGGGAGCATCCCGCGTGCTCGAGCGATGTCCCATCGAATCTCGCGCGGAAAGCTCTTCTTCGACTTGTTCGCCTGTGCCAACGCACTAGCAGAGGTTGGTGGCCTCATCAACACTCCAGCGGAAACCAAAGTCCTCGCGGTCACTACCGGGGCGATGCCAGATGGAGACGCTCTCTTCTTCTTCCACTGGTCATTCGCCACTGCTGCAGACGCAGGTTTTGCCCGCTTCTTGGGCTTCTGCTTGTCTGCCACGTGCATCAGAAACTGCCCAGGTTGCCAGGATGCACCGAGCAGCACAATACGCGCGCACTTACACTCCGCGAAGCGGCCATCCGGCGTGATCCGCTGGAAATGCGGGTTGTCACGCAGCGCCACCGCACCCTTGAACATCCTCACGCGCTCATCAGGAGCGCCTTCCGCGGGCGGCACGATAGTCCGCTTTCCATCTTGCAACACGCCAAACTCCCGTCGTAGAATTGCATCCACCGACTGTAGCGAATATCCGCCATCTTCCTCTCCTGTATCTCCAGCCTCAGCTCTCTCTTCTCGCCCATCTTCGGCTTCTGCGCTTCCCTCTCCACTCATCTCCTTCCTCTTCCTCTTCTTGTTACTCTGCCTACTCTGTCTGAGGAACGTGCAGTTGCGACTAGCAACATGCTGCTCGAACTTGAGGATGTACCACGGCGGGTTGAGCCGCACGCTGCGTCCGCACTTGCAGCCCACAGTGCGGCCATCTGAAGACACAGAGCTCACCGCTGGATGCTCCTGCAGGGCGCGCATCTTGTCCTCCCGACGGGAGTAATGGACAGTTCCATTCCTAAGCGCCTCGTAGGCACTGAGCTTGTTCTGAGCGCCCGGAGTCTCTTCTCCTTGAGGTGTTGGGGCTTGTGTGCTCAAAACGGTGGCATTATTCTCGCTCTGAGGCTCGTTGCGCGCCAGAAAGGCGCGGATCTGCAGCGAATTGAGCTCCAGACTCATGTCCATGCCGCTCATGGCCATGTCGGCGAAGGCTTCGGCGCCCAGGTCGGGTTCTTCGCCTTCATCCATGATGCGCAGGACGTCGCGTTCCATGGGGTAAAACAGGTTCATAGAGGGCGGCGCAGACGACGCGGATGCGTTCAGAGCTGCTGAAGGCGGCGGAGATAGTGCTGACGAAGTGGCAGCGGGTGCGGACCCCGCGCGGGCCGCCGCGGCGTCCGCAGGCGCAGCCTTCCGGCGCTCCGGCTCCGCCATTATTTCTCCAAATTTCTTGTTCCTTATAAACCTGATTATGATGTTCCTGCACGGAATCGGTTTATACGGGATCACTGTGACAATTAATAGCGAAAGGTTGGCGGCTCTTCAAGATCAAGGGCTTCTTCTTCGTTTTCTTGCCGCCTTTGAGCCTTCAGCCATGTCGCTGCGTGTGTCGGGAGTGAGGGAAGATATGTTGGGCATAGGCAGCCGCCATGACCTGGAGGCACTGCGCACGGCAAGCTCCGCATCGCTCCACGGCGACCCCAACTGGACGCCGAGCCACCTACGGCTGCTGTACCTGCTGTCTCGCTTCGCCACGTACCCGAGCTCGACGGACGAGGAGGAGAAGTGGCTGCGCAGCCTGCCGCTGCAAGTCATGGTCTTCGAGGCCATCGTGCATGGCNTGGCTCAACATGAGCCACGACGCACGCGCGGCCATCGACGACCTACGTGAACACGAAGCCGTGCAGGCTCTCAAGACCTGCAGCGAGGACTTCCAGCCCTCTACGGCCTACCAGGTCACCGAGCGCGGCGTGAAGCTGCTTGAGACGCTCCCTCTGCAGGACAGGCGACGCCTCGACGAGTTCCTCACGTTTCCAAGATCTCCGACTGGGGGTATCTTGGCGCCGATAAATTCGCCCAGACTCGGCTCCACGATCGTCATCCCGACCGGCCTCGTGCTGATCGAGAACAAGCTGCTTAAGATCACGTACGACGCCGAAAAGGGGCAGTTCCGCATTCGACGCGGAGACGGCAGCGTCTACGTCTCGCGCGTGACGGACATCGAGGAGGTCTCGTACGTGTCAAGTCCCTACCTTCCGTCCTGTTTGATGCGGAACGGCACAGCCAACTTCTCGTCGAATGCTTGGCAGGCCGAGAAGTGCCGCAAGGCCGCCGCGAACGCCGGGAGCAGCAGCATCCAAGACGCAGATCTGTCCTTCGCTATCGTGCTGGAGAACGTTCGGCTCATGGTGGGCGAGTGGATTCCGTTTGGCCCCAACCAAATTGTGCTGCTCAACGACCGGTTGGGGTCGCTGGAGCGTTGTCAGGGAGGGCTCTTCACGTCCGAGCTGGACGATGCACCGACCTCGACGTCGCTGTCCATCAGCCCTGGGCTCACCAAGATCGCGATCGTAGACTTTGAGTTCGACGCCTTCACCAACTTCGAGGCTGACATCTACGCGCCGAACGAAGACGGCATCATTCAGATCGAAAGCTTCGGCATGCACCTGAATGGGGACGGCTCTATCGTGTACGGGATGGAGATTGACGCGACGATGGATCGCTCGGCCGACTTCCTCTGTGTCGATCACCTGGCGCGGCTGCTGGTGGACGTGGACTTGGATTCGTCCAAGATCATCAACGACTTGCTCTCTCCACACCAACGCGCTCTGCTCGACATGCTCTTCATGGGGGACGCACGCTCCCGAAACAAGTTTGCATTGCTCACAGCCAGCGGTATCTCACCAAAGCTGCCCGCACGAGCCTATCTCGACCGTGGAGAGAAGGAAAACGAGCTCAAGCAGGTGCTAGGAGAGCTGCATTCCGTCCACGACATCGGCAAGGATGATAAACTGCTGGTGGGTCATGACGGGATGCTTCTTGCTGGACCAAACGCCAACAAACATGAGCCGCTGCTGATCGCACACTTGGCGCTGCTCTCCCGTGAACTCGTTGTACGCTTCTTCTTCAAGCGAACGTTCATTTTGGGAGACGTTTTGGCGCGTGCACGTTGCTACATGACGAGCTACGAGATGAACCCGGAAGCAATGGACGATATGCGCGACAAGGTGAGTCGCTGTGCGCACGACCTCGTGCTTCTGGAGGAGGTACTGGAGCTTCTGCGGGAATCGCTGCGCTGCTTGGCGCAAACGATACCCTCGCGACCTACGCCCACTGAAGACGACTCGACAGGAGGAGGGGCTGCCTTGTACGACCATTTGCAGCTCCGTAAAACGCACAAAGACCTGGAAATGCGCTGCAAGGACCTGGCCAAGCTGCTGCGAGGGTTCCGCGCTAAGCTCAAGCAAGTGCAGAGTCAGAATGGCACGATGGCCAAGACCGTCTTGGAAGGGCTCGTGCTGGGCGTTGAGCGCAATGTGTCCGTTCTTGCCGAGGCCACGCGCGCGAACCAGCGCTCACTCACGGGCTCGTTCGACGTGCTGCTGATCCTCTTCGCTGGCATCTTGGCCTTTGACGTGCTTGACCGAATCACCGACGGGAACCTGCTTGGCATGGATGAGGCCTCTGCACCGGCGCTTCAATGGATCCTTGACACGTTGGTGGACAAAGTGGTCAAGTATCCGGGACTCTGGTTCGTGATCGACATTCTGTGGTTCCTCTTGGTGGTCTGGCTACTGCGAGCCGGGCTACGCATCGCCTCTCGTCGTCTCGCTCGGACGCAACGAATGGTTTTTGCCGACGTGCCTCGACGCATCAACGTCGCCGCGTTTGAGCAGTTCCTGCGAACTCCACTGGACGAATTGAGCTTGGTGGATGCTGTTCCCAACGCGGCAGCGCGAGGGCGATGCAGCAAGCGTCGAAAGCGAGTCATTGAGTCCCGGAAGGCAAACGTTCGCGGGGCTATCCGGGTCGTTAAGGTTCTGTGGAGCGAACCAGCCGTGGCGCCCAAATGCCACACTTGGAAGGAGTTCTTGATCCGCGTGCGTCAAAACTGGGAGCAGTTCATCGCGCCTCCTGTGCGCACCCAGGTTACCTACGACGCTACCAATGGTCTCTTGATCGATGTCATTATCCACGTACGTATCGACCCTCTCGCTTGGCTCTCTTCACTCGGTTGGTAATTTGCTGTATCTAACATCATTTCGTTGCAGGCAGGACTGACAACAAACTGCTGTGAAGTGTTCGACATCCTCATGGGGCAACTGGAGAGGTACGAGAGTCAAGGCGTGTGGGTGTTGGCCGTCGCATTCGCCTCTAAACTTTCGGCTTGCTTGTCCTAGCACTGGGTGTTTCAGCGAGCACTTCTCGCCTCCGACGGTGACCAAGTCCGAGAGCTCTTCTCCGCGCGCCCAGTCCCGCCGAGCGCTAATGATTCCTCGCTCCATCGCGCGATGGAATGCTCCCGTTCACCCAACACAAGGAACGTAGGAATCGAGGGAGGTTGTCAACCTTCACCCAGACCACCAAAAAGCCGGTCTGTGCATCCCAACTTTGGTCCAACGACAACAACACGAGTCGGAAGACTGGAAGAACTTTCGTAAAAGCCGGATCGTTTCGCACGTTTGACCCTCGTCTCAATGCCAAACACCGGTCCTACAGCCCTTCTCGATCCTTGCAGCAGCATTAAATTCCGTCGTTTTGCCACCGAGGACACCACCAAACAAAGTCGCTGAACACGCTGGCCTCATCGCCAAGGTTGCCACATCACGGAAAACGCACTCGTTGAGGCAAACTCGCTCGAACTGAAAGCGTCGAGGGCGGCGTTATTGGCGAAACGAACGCCTATTTGAACCCGGTCGCGTTCACTCCACGATCCTCTTCTTGCTGCGTCTTTTCCGCTGCCGTGAGTGCGTGGGTGTGCTTTCCTGACGCCACCAAAGCACTCAAGTCATTCATGCTGGACAAGCGCGACCCAGGCCGTCGGGCATCGCAGCCCCTCGTCTTCACCCCGTCCAACCAGGAGCACCTTTCACGGTCTTCGAGTTTTCTGCTTTCCGGGTTGAACGCCTTCCGTCCGCGTACGAAGCGAACGAAGGACGAAGTCGCAAGTCGCCGGAAAGCACGATGCGACAGCCACACGAACTCCACGCGGCGTGTTAGCGCAGGCTCAGGATCTAGTGACGATGAGGACGTCAACGACGATGACGAGGTGATCGAAGTGCTGCGGAGTCGGGAGGCCAGCACCTTTGAAAGTGGCCACGCTAGCGGCGACGCCACCGACGATGCCGAGCTTTCAAGCAGTGGCAAAGCCTCGCTTCGGGTGTGGCACCGCCTCCAGCGTCTCGCGCCCAAGCGAAAGAATGAGACCACTCCAGCCACCGTCATGTACTCCATCTCGTTCTACCCGTGGAAGATGGAGCCGCACGGATACTATTCCCACCCGGAGGCGGCTGCCAACTGGGTCCCCGACACGGCAAGTGCGCGCTGCCAGATCTGTCTGGCCGCGTTCACACTGACCCGTCGACGCCACCACTGCCGCCTCTGTGGACACCTGGTGTGCGCCGACTGCTCCCACGACCGAACGTACTTGCCTTTTGCCGGCGGAACACCCAGTCAGCATCGCCTGATCAAGGACGGAGCTCCACAGCGAACATGCAGCGCGTGTGCGAGTACCTTGCACAATATGGCGGGCCAAGACGACCCTCGAGTCAAGCGCTTCACGGTTGCTGTGTCTTCCGTAAGACGTCGCAAATCCACGGCGTCGGCGACGTCGGTATCGTCGTCGCGGTCGGTGATCGAGGTGGCGGTCGAGCGGCCGTCTCCGTGGTTGAGACGCACTGGTTTGGCGCTCACAGACAGCGACAAGGAGGACGAGGTGTTTTATATTGAGTCGACGAAGGCCTTGCAGCTCGAGCACTGCTCTCGTGGAACGACACACCACTTTCCTCTGCGTCTCTCCGTCACCCGAGCGGAAGAGCTCGACGAAATCCTTAGCGCGCGAGCCTGTTCTCGAGTTCGCTCTGGTGTGAGCCAGAACGAGCAGCCGGGAAGCAGACAGTTCGTCATCAGCTCGGCGTGGCTCGACCAGTGGTTGCAGTACGTCCGTGTGGACTCAGCTAGCGGGGACACGGCGTCATCGCACTCGTCCGCGACGCAGCTTGCAGACGTTCGCACTCGAGACGGAGATCGTCGAAACAAGGCCAACACGAGATGCCGGATGGCGAGACCGCCACGTCCTGGACCCGTGGCCAACTACGTCTTACTGGACTTTGTGAACGGTGACCTCGTGCCGAAGGCCAACTTACAACGAAGCCGAGGAAGCCACGGCGGCGGTGACTACCGTGTCGTAAGTCAGGAAGTTTGGGTAACCTTCTTGGAGCTTTACGGCGGGGGGCCGAGTATTCAAGTGCCTCTCAACGACGCTGGTCCTGGCTGCAATGACATCGTATCTACTGGTGGTAATGGAGCTCAAAGCCGATCGGTAGAAGGCGCAAAGTACGATGCCAACCTGCCTCCGTGGATCATTTCGGAACTGGACGATTCGTTACCAGCGTTGGCAGTCTCTCCATTGACGGACAAGTTCTCCGCCGCTACAAGGAAAGGAGCCGCTCGAGGACGTGGAAAGCAAGCCGAGATCAAGACTATTAGGCACCAGCCTGCAGACTCGACGGAACGAACAACACAAACGCAGAAGACGAATTCTGGTCGACGGCTCATTTCAGCGGCTTCCATGTCCTCGCTCGTGAAGAAGACAACGGGGAACTTTGCTCAGCGTGCCGAGGCTCCTCGATCCTCGTCCAGTCGGTGGAAGCTGTGGGAGGAAGCGGATTCACGAGCCCGAGCTGAGACGATGGGAGGCGAGCGAGCGTCTGACGTCAAGAGCATCGACGCCAGATGCTCGAGATCGGACGAACAACGCAGGAGCGGGTCACGTAGCACGACTGGAGATGCGAGCTCGACACTAGCGGCAGTGTCGGCATTTGCGAGTGCTGCCACCCTGGCTCGTCAGCGCTCCGCTGTGTCGCTATCACGCCATTCCGCTGCGATTTTGAGCCGACCGAATGGTTCTTTGTTGGAAGCGCAGGAGAACTAGTGTCCATACTCGTCAAACTACTGGTAAGGGAAAATAACGACAAGCTCAACGTGTTATCATCGACTCTGACAGCGAGAACATCACAAGTGGTGAGGCCTTGGCCAATGGCTAGCATAGTGGAACTGTGTTCTATCGTGGGGATTGTACAATGTGCCATTCGCTAACCAAGACAAACACGAGTATATTGGAGAAAATTAGTCGCTGCTGGTTCCCACACGTAAAACATCATGGAACTGCTCTGTGAATGCCATCACCCGAGCGTTTTTACTGCAAGTGCAGTCCTGCGCCGACGGAATCCAAGCCGACACAGTCGAGACTCGGGTCTAGCAAAATCTGCGCCAGCTCTTCGTCATCCAGGAAGCTGAGGGGATCCACAGAGATGCCGTTGTCATTGGGGTGGCTGTGCTCGAGCACTTCGTCCAGCAGCAACAGTTCGGCGGTGGAGAACTCGTTCCCGAACTGCTCTTGAATATCGCGAAGCAGGAGCTCCACCGCGTCGACCTCTGGTAGAGAAGACGGCGGAACCAATTCAGTACCATCTCTCGAGGTGTCGCTGGTGATCTTCTGGTCCAAAGAGCTTTCGGTCCACGTGATGGAGGTAGACTTCTCCGACTTACTTCGTCGCTTCAGGTTAGCGCGGCGCTTGATACGCTGGCGGTACTTCTGCGCGTGTGTCATGGCCTGGCGAGGTGTCCTGGTGCCGACGTGGCGGGCGATCTTCTTCCACGGTCCAGACGGGTAGAGCTCCATGGCCTCGAGGAACTTGTCGTGCTCCTCGATGGTCCACCAGCCGATGGGCGACGTTTTTCGTCTGCTACTGGAGCTTTCGCGCCCGGCGAAGCGCTGCTTCATGCGAATCAATTGCGGTTCATTGTCGGGCCCCACTTCGAACAGCTCGCTAGAGGTCGCCTTGCTGATGGTCATGGTCCGTCAAGTTGAAGTTGGTTCGCGTCTGAGTGTGCGAAAAGCGGAATGAAGGCCCTGGAGCAAGTGACCGACTAACATGAAGACAACATCTCCATTGACAGAGAGGGTATCCGGTAGTTGAAGTGATCGATGCATGAAAAGTGGTACGCTGTGCCTGAAACATGGTACGCTGTGCCATTTCGTATGTGTAGCCATGGTGACCAGTTCAAGGTTATGATTCGGGTCGAGCGGCGAGGGTGGATACGCGTGCGCGATGGAAAGTGGGCGATGCTGGATGGTCAGAGCGACACGACAGGGCGGGATGATCCCGACTTGAGCGGCGTCTTGGAAGCCGTGGAAATGACGGAAGTCTCGACGTCATGGACGGTTGACGAGCGCGAGCGATTGGTGCAAGGACTGCAGATGTATCCCCACGGACCGTACGAATGGATCGCAGAGCACATTCAGACGAAGTTGGTTAGTGAAGTGAAGAGCTACGGGATGCAGTGCTGGCAATCCGAGAAGTACCAGCAGTTTATAGTAATACGCCAGCAACGGGAACACGCAGCACGCGAGAGCACACGTAACGGTGATAGTTCGACTACGACAAAGCGTCCTGGGCTCGGGAAGTGGCTGAGATCGACGCTCTCGTGGTGCGTTCGTGCACTGTCGTTTCGCTGTCTACGACGAACTTCAAGACATACGAAGGAGAAGGAACCCATTGCCTCCTGTTATGATCAAGAACACACACGGGATATTAAGACTGAGATACCTTCTCGGAACTCCAGTGATGAGGCTCCTGCGACTGCTTCAGCAGCGAATCGAGGCGCAAGTGTCGATGAATCATTTGTGAGTGACGGTGTGAAGACGAGCATCGAGAAGAGGAGGCCGCGTCAAACGAGCAAACTCCCTGACGCCTTTATTTGTGAGCTCCAGAGACTGCTACTTGCACGGACCAAAGAACCCTGTGACGCAGCTCCAGTTTACAATGTACCGAGAAGCTACGGGTACGAACGCTCAGTGGCACCAAACGTATTGTACGATTCTCAGGATGTTTTGAATATTCGAGGCGCTCGGCAAGAAGCCTTGGACGTTAAATTGGGTCATGCAAGGCAAAACTCGTCGTTGCAAGCTGCGCCGACTGCAGCTACTGGAATGAAGAATGGACCATGGGGCAGCAAAGAACACGCTCGATACTGCGAAGCTCTGGAAAAATATCGTTATGGATCGTGGAAGCTCATAGCGGGTCATGTGGGAACAAGAACCGAGCGTCAAGTAATGAGCCACGCGCAGAGCATTCGTGCGAAGCGGAAACGAGCCGAGGCACGGGAGCGGCGAAGCCAGAATGGACCTGCTCCGTCAAAATCTCGCGTTTTCAGGCATGCAGCAGCACCAGCCAAGCGACGACCGGAGGATCCATTGAATGCACCAAGGATACTGACAGCACCCGGTGAGCGTCAACGCACGTCTAAGCAGGACCCAGCACCATTTGCTGCTAGCTGTGCTTCGGAGCAGCTGGACAACCTCTCGGCGACCATGGCTAATGATTCAAACGCTATAAGAATCAGCACGGATGCCCCGAAGTCGAGTTTGGTTGCCAACGGGGGCGAAGAGCAGGTATCACCGGCATTTGTCGCTTCTGCAGCACAGGAAATCAACGATAGTGGGAAAGGTTGTCTTCCAGTCCTACCAACACGAGAGTTTTTTCAGCGTTATGCAGACCAGGATGTCGATCTCGACGACAAAGCGCCGTTGTGTTCTCCTCCGCATGATATCTTGCGAGGTAGTTTCCTCAGTGACGAGGATCTTATGGAGCTTCTCCATGATCCACCGATAGAACTCAAAACATCATAATCTCATCGTCGAATCCCATCCGCAGGTCACATTTTACTTCTATTCGTGCAGCGAACTTACAACTTATCGTGTTCGTGTCTGGATCGGCGGTGTACCAGGGCGGTACCGCTTTGAATGTAGCTACGAAAGTGGACTGGATTTAAGTCTTGAGACGTACTGTACTGTGATCTTCAACGATTGTCTTCTGCTGAGCTCGCAGTTTTGAAAATCCAGCCAATTGCGAAGTCCATACGCCGACGACCAACTTGGTCACCAACCACAAAATGTTTGTTGAGAGCAGAAATGCGTAGATTAAGTGCCAAGACACTAGTTCGAGGGCAGCGTAAAGTACAAGTTGGCAGTAAACTCTCCACGGCATTAACGACGGTGGCACTGTGCCACCAAGCATTGAGATGCATGCGGACAGGGTTTACGAGTGCTCCCTCGACATCTCCCTGGACTATCCAGGCGTACTTCGGCTGGAGGTAACAGCACGGCCAAGGCGAATCCGAGTGCTGTTGGTCCATTTTCCGTGGAAAAGCTGAAGAGAAGAGCGGTGGCTCTCGAAGATGACGATGCGGAAATGAGAGTCGCTCGCCAAGCTGCGGTAGAAATCGAATGGTTTTACAACCTAAAGGAGTCGAACAAGTAGTCGGATCATGTTGAACACGGCACTGTGAAGACCTAGGAAACCGTTATGGATTGTGGAAGTTTATCGCGGATCATGTGAGGGATTTCTGAAATGCGTGTTACCAGAATGGGACCTACGTGGAGAACTGTCATCTCTAAATTGGCGGTTTGTAGATTAGTCAACATGAAAGACGGTCCAAGATAAAATCGCTGTCGACCACCAAGAAAATACCGTAGATAAGAGAGGGCAATTGTTCGAACGTGGCCAGCGTCACCAAACCTAAGCAACACCCGCTAGGTATTCCAACGGTACACTTTGCGCTTCCCTTGACGGGATCTCGAATAGGGTAAATACTTCATCGTCATGAATGAAATCCTCCAGAATTATATCAAGCGGTGGAGAACAAAGAGGGTCATCAGGCTTTGAAGCCGTACACGCACAGTGTTTTCCAAGTGGTAGCAGAAAATCGCTTTCCTCCAGGCGATCAGCTTTAGAATCGCCACGCGACAGTAACTCCGGGTTCAGACGCATTTTTTGCTGGTGTGGAAATTCGAAGGGGAGGCGTTTTTACTTGTGGTCTCAAAATCGAAACTGGAATATTACCAATACGGACATTTCCTCTGAAGTGTTGCTGGTGGTTGGCAAGAAGGTGCTCCTCTTGAGCTAGCTTGTGCAATGTTTTCTGTAGCACAGCCGCTGGCGATTCATGCATGATGCGATTCGAAACGATCCTGCCCGGGAAGCGAGCACCAAAGCTGTGTTCGACACTGTCATCGGGTTCGTCAGGCAGTTTATTTCCTAGGTGTTTGGAAGCCTCATCATCCGTGATCACAAGTTGTTTCACAACGAGCTAAAGCACTCCGGCTGCACACAGTTGCGCCTTTCTTCTTTGACCTCACCTGGAGCAATCGTTTTTCATCTGCGACTGGTCAATAATACAAATTGCTTGCATCCAGAAAGCTTTATTTACCTACCGAACGGTCAAGCCGAGCAGTTCGTGCTTGTTTTTCGTGGTACAGGAGTTCGACCTCGTATGCAGATACCCGATCAACTCATCTTTGGCGAAGCTGCGACTGCGCCTTGCTGTAAGATGACAAGTTCATGCACTTTTCGCGCCTATTGCAAAGTATGGTTCACAAAATTTGGGTTCAAATTTATGGATCATTTTTTGTCTTGGCGGTTGTATTGAAAAGTGCAACTTTTTGATTGAACACGCGACCAACGCCGCTACCTCCTCATTCTTGAATTCACCCCGAAGAGCACAAGTAACACTTGATCACCGCAGTTTCCGACATGTCCGACGAAGAGCGTGGCAAACAGTTATACGACCAAGAACCGGACTTGCACGAGGACTTCGGCTACAAGGAGTGGCCGTTCAGCGACAAGGGCGACCTGGACGACGTCCCAGTTCCTTCGGGCGACGCGTGTGTCAAGATCAGTGACATCCTGGGAGGAGCCAGCGAACACTCGGGTGACTTCTCCTTCGGAGGTCAAGCCGATGATCTGCCAGCAGTTCCTGGACTCTTCGTCGATGGAGTGGGGCCCGTCCCAGTGCCTCTGTGGGAAGAGAGGGCCCAGAAGCTCATCGCCAAGTGCGCGAAGTCTCCCTTCGGCCACAACATGGACACCAAGATGGACGAGAGCGTCCGCAAGAGCTGGCAACTGACACCCGATCAAGTAAAGTTCCAGAACCCGCAGTGGCAAAGTGGTATCGACAAGATGGCCGTGAAGATAGCGGATCGATTGGGCTACCAGGGCATCCCGTTGAAGTGCGTGATGTACAAGCTGCTGGTATACGGAGAGGGAGGCCATTTTGTGAAGCACCAGGACACGGAGAAGGAGGATGGGATGGTCGCCACGATGGTGATCCAGCCTCCAAGTCTTCACGAAGGCGGCGATCTGGTGGTGTACCGAGGTGGAGAGGTGAGGCACCGCCACGACTTCGGCAAAACGGCCGGCACGGCGACGTTCCTGCCTCACTACGCAGTGCATTATGCCGATGCGGAACATGCCGTGGAGAAGGTGACGAAGGGGTATCGTCTTGCGTTGGTGTACTCGGTGTGCTTGCCATCGACGATGCGGCACTTGGAAAGGAACCCGAACAAGCCGATGAGTGGGAGATTGATGGAGACTATCGAGACCATGACGCCGGGTGATAACTCGTTTGCGCTGCTACTGTCGCATGAGTACACGAAGAACAGCATTGCAGGGTATGGTGCAGGTGCGTTGAAAGGCGTTGACCGAGCGAGATTCCGCGCACTCGAAGAAGCAAACGCTTCGGTTTCGTCGGAGAAGAAGCTGGAGTTGTGGATCGTGGACTTGAACCACCAGGTGACGTTCTACGGAAGTTATGGAGATATCGGTGATTGGGAAGAGGACAGGCGTGACGAGAAAGCGACTTGGTACACTACGAGCGGCTTAAGTGTCGGGGTTAGCGATAAGGTGGACGTCAAGTTCAACTTCCTCAATCCTGGTCGCGAGACGCGCTCGCA
>JAABLL010000206.1:0-13979 GCA_012295475.1 Phytophthora gonapodyides | reverse complement strand
ACGCAGCATTGCCACCACCGAGAGACCACGACCGGAGCTGCCAGCGCGGAAAAACTGCGTGTGCTTGCGTACCCTCACTCGTGGCACGTTTGCTACCGGTTTGTCGCCACTGGCAACTGCAAGCGCGAGCCGCTGAGCCAAGGCTATCGGCTGTCGCGCCCGGTTCACCCTGCTGCTCTTGGACTCCAACGTTGAGCGACAATTGGATCGCGGTCCGACAGGAACAGATCGAAGTGGTCTTGCAGGTTGTCGATCACGTTCTCAACCATCGGTTGCTTGCTTTGAGGAGCGCATTCCAGGTCGTTTGGCCTTCTCTCCCAATGTCGTTGCCCTGCTAGTTCTCTTCGGCAAGTTGGCTTCGATTCGTGCCACCGTACTTGAGAAGTGCTCAGCCGTGGTTGTTGCTCTGCGCATGCGTCCGTGGCCTCTGAATGCCGCGCAAATATAGCTTCATTGTAGCGGCCAAGCAATCGGAGCTTGCGAAAAGAATGGCTCACTACTTACTAAAAGTAATAGCGTGCATTATTCGTAGTATTTCTCGTTTGGTGCGCTCGTGCTTCCAAGTTGCCTCAACGTGGGCTCCTGTCGAATAGCTATACTTTGAGGCGCTTATACTTGGGAGTCCGTGCGTAGGGATACAAATACCGACAAGCGATCCGCTTCAACCACGCCTCCTTTCGTCTCGTGTAAGATGGATCCATCATTTTCAAAGATACCAGCGAAGCGGATACCCGCTTGATACCAAATGACAAACGTCAGCATCGCCAAAGGCACGTCACTTCCCAATCTACCTCCTTCCCCGCAAGCACGAGCCACGACCATCGAAACGATGCTCGCCTCCCGCGAGATCCACCCGTGCGAGTCCAAGAGAGAGCTCCACCACCAGCTACAGGCCAGCACCAACAGCAGCGACTGCGACAGCAGCAGCCGGATCGACGAAGAGAGCAGGAAGGAGCTCGTGAGGCGGGGAGCCGTCGGCCGCCGGTGCGCCGTGGTCGCGTTGCCCGCCGATGTGCTCGCCGCCATCGCAGAGATCGCCGAGCTCAAATGGTGATTTCGATTGCCAGCTACCCTGCCCGACACGCGACCTCGATGACCGCTTGCAAGAAGTCCGCCAAAGACCGACCGACAAGCAACAGAGCCCTGCCCGTGCTCGTCCGTCGGCCGCAGTGCCACTCGAGGACCGCTGTATATATCACGCGCGGCTACAGTGCTTCTCACACGTACCATTATCTCCCAACACCCAAGTGCCAACCACTCCGAGCTGTCCCAGCCGGCCAGGACCCCCAGCATTCTTCCAGCTTCAACAGTCCGCCCTCGTCCGTCCAAGCAGACGGCCGCCACAGCCCCCACACTGGAACAGCCGAGGGCCTCGACAAACAGAGGAGCACGCAGATCCGAATGTCGATTCCCTATCGCATGGCGCTGACGTGGGTCATGCCCTGCGGCGTCTGAACAAGTGCGAACTTTTTCTGTTGAAGTTGCTCTCGTCTAAACATGGTGTGGTGCACATCAAATGAATGTCCAGTGTCTAAACAACCTTCCATTTATGTTAGCCTGTCGTCTTTCAAATCGTTTGGAGCTCACGCGAACAGACGATCTACCGAACCTGGACCTTTGAAATATGATAAAACGACAGACCGGATACCCACGGGCTTGTCATCATCCGCCCCACACAGTGCCGACGACCATCACTCCTTGATGAAGTTGAACGGGATCCAGCCGACCGGCCACGCACGCGCCACACACTCATATCGGAATTCGCCTCGGTCTCGACAGATAAGAAGATACCAGCGATGCTGCGCTCTCACTCCTTGCGTGCGGCCTCCGCGCTGACTTCGCGCCGCGCCCTGAGCGCCACGCGCGCCATGTCGTCGCTTCCGTCCTTCGCCTCTGTGGACCCGGACTTCAGCGGCGCCAACCCCACGGACGGCTTCAACCTGGTCAACGGCAAGTGGACCAAGACGGCCAAGACCGAGACCATCGTGGACCCGCTGAATGGCGAGGCCTTCATGACCATGCCGCTGACGCAGAAGGACGAGCTCGCGCCCTTCGTGGAGAGCATGTCCAGCTGCCCCAAGCACGGCCTGCACAACCCGCTCAAGAACGTCGAGCGCTACGTGCTGTACGGCCAGGTGTCCGCCAAGGCCGGCGCCATGCTGCGCGAGGAGAAGGTGGCCGACTACTTCGCCAAGCTCGTGCAGCGCACGTCGCCCAAGAGCTACTTCCAGGCGCGCAACGAGGTCAAAGTGACAGGCAAGTTCCTCGAGAACTTCTCTGGCGACCAGGTGCGCTTCCTGGCGCGCTCGTTTGGCGTGCCGGGAGACCACCAGGGCCAGACCAGCGTCGGCCACCGCTGGCCGTACGGCCCCGTGGCGCTCATCACGCCCTTCAACTTCCCCATTGAGATCCCGGTGCTCCAGATGATGGGCGCGCTCTACATGGGCAACAAGGTGCTGCTCAAGGTGGACTCCAAGGTGTCCATCGTCATGCAGGAGACCCTGCGCATGCTGCACGAGTGCGGCATGCCCATGACGGACGTGGACTTCATCAACTCGGACGGCGCCGTGATGAACGACCTGCTGCTGCAGATCAAGCCGCGCAACACGCTCTTCACTGGGTGAGCCGCACTTGTGGGGTGCCTTTCCGGCGGTTCGTGGACGCAAGTTGGCTGACGCAGATGTTTTATGCTCTGATTTGCAGCTCGCAGGCTGTTGCTGAGAAGCTCGCGAAGGACCTGAGCGGCCGCATCAAGCTGGAGGATGCTGGCTTCGACTGGAAGGTGCTTGGCCCGGACGTCCGTGACTTCGACTACGTTGCGTGGACTTCTGACCAGGTATGTCTGTCGCATCTTCTGATACCCGTTGCCGTATCCTCTTCTCATACTAATACCGTTATGATTGTATTGCTTTACAGGACGCGTACGCGTGCTCGGGCCAAAAGTGCTCGGCGCAGTCGGTTCTCTTCATGCACAAGAACTGGGTGGAAGCTGGTATCGAGAAGAAGCTCGCTGAGCTTGCTTCCCGGCGAAAGCTCTCGGACCTGACGATTGGCCCCGTGCTGACGGTCACCACGAAGCGGATGCTCGACCACGCTGCGGCGCTGCTGAAGATCCCGGGTGCTCGTGTTGCGTTTGGAGCCAAGGAGCTTGGTACGTCATGCGTTTGTGGCACGATGTTGCGTGAACTGCTTGCTAATGGCCTTGCTGTCTTTTATCTACTACAGAGAACCACACGATCCCGGAGAGATATGGTGCGGTCACGCCCACCGCCATCTTCGTCCCGCTCAAGGAGTTCGTGAAGCCGGAGAACTTTGAGCTTGTGACCACGGAGATCTTCGGTCCGTTCCAGGTTCTGACTGCGTACGACGACAACGAGCTGCCCGAGGTCCTCGGCGCCCTGGAGCGCATGAACGCCCACCTGACTGCCGCCGTCGTCTCGAACGACCAGGATTTCACGCAGGAGGTGCTCTCGGCCACGGTCAACGGCACGACCTACAGCGGCATCCGCGCGAGAACCACAGGCGCCCCCCAGAACCACTGGTTCGGCCCGGCCGGTGACCCGTGCGCTGGCGGGATCGGCACGCCGGAGGCGATCAAGCTCGTGTGGTCTTGCCACCGCGAGATCATCAACGATTTCGGCCCCGTGCCAGCCAACTGGACGATCCCCGAGGCGAGCTAAAGCGTTTACGTTATGACTGGTGTTCTGTCCTCGCTACCGCGGCGAAGACAATAACTCAATAAATCCCCACACAAAGCCAAACACTCTTGTGTATCACCGTTTGCAGTCCCGCCGACAAGAACGAACAGCTTGATCAAGATGAAAAACCTCAAAAGTTACGGATCAAAAGAAATCTAGTTACGGATGGCATCGCATTTACAGCTCCTCGAGCTCCCAGGCTGAAGTCTGGTTGGCCTCGGCCTCCGACAAAATTTGCGGCGTCGGCTCCTCCATGGCCAAGTCATCGAGCAGCTCGTGCAGCTCCACGGCCGGAGCGCCAAGGTCGTCCTCCTCCATGGCGTCCTCGTCCTCCGCCGGCTTGGTCGGCTTGGTCTCATCCTTGTACAGGTTGATCTGCGAGCGCATTTCCTTGTCCTCCTCCAGCTCGTCCAGGAACTCCTCGTAGTCCTGCTCCTCCTTCGACAGGTCGGCCTTGCGGATGGTTTCGGCCTGCTCCACGCCCTCCATCTTCTTGAGCTTCCAGTTGCGCGCGCGCTTCTGGATCCGACGCGGGAACATCTTCTTCACGAGCACCACGTCAGGAAGGGACAGGCCCGACTGGACAAGCGGGACCAAGTCCGCGTCGTTGAACACGGCAGCCGTGAGATCGTAGCCGCGAGCAGAGTCGCCGGCGTGGAGAATCATGCCCAGGTGACTCACAGTGCGGAGCCGCGTGTCGTTCACGCCGAAGTCCGAGTCGCGAACAACCTCCAGATCCGCCAGCCGCGTCTTGCGAGTCACGCGGATCGCGCGGCCTCCGCCCGAGGGAATCGCCATCGGGCTCGAGTCCAGCACGGTGAAGTCCGTCATGGCCTTAATGGATCGCAGTCCGCGGAACGGGTAGCGCCAGTACTTCTCAGAGTCAATCTCCGCCACTTGGGTGGTGAACGGGTCCACGACGTGGATGGACGACGTGACGGACTGCACGAGGCACACGCAAGACATGTTGCCCAGCATACGCGCGAGCTTGACGGGCAGAATCACCAAGTCGTCCTTGCACACGGGTGCGATCTCCACGGCGTACGTGAACTTGTAGTTGTGCGTGTTGCTGTGGTTATCAGCGGAGATGAGCTTCTTGGCCGTCTTGAGCTTCATGGGCACAGACTCCTGCAAGAAGTCCACGAAACGCAGCGCGTGGTTGCGCTCCGAGAAGAAGAAGTCGACACCGTCCGGGTGCGACTCGATGTTGGTGGTCTTCTCGTGGGCGCGGTGCTTGAGGATGAGCTGCTCCAGGAAGAAGAAGGTGCGCTTGTGGTCCACGCGCTGACGCACCTGCACGACGGCGCGCCACGACTGGTTGGCGAACGAGGCCTGGCACGCGTCACACTGCTGGTTGCGCACCACGAAGGTGACGACGAACGACTGCTGCATGATCATCTTGCTCATAACCTCCTTCTGCACCGTAAGCTTGAGCTTGAGACGGCGCGAGTGGGGCTCCGTCCAGATCCAGTTGGCATCGATGAGCTTAACACGGTTGAGGTTGTTGATCTTCTTGAGGCACATGGCCAGCAGCTCGCGCGACTCGAGATCGGCCGCCACCCAGGGCGGACGCGACCAGCGCATACAGCCGCGGCACTGGTGGATGATCACCTCCTTGGGGATGCCCTCGGTCACGTCCACCTGCGACTTGAGGCAACTCACACACGTGTTGGCTGCGTTGGCCACGATGGGCGTCGCGCACATGCAACATAGGCTGCAAAAGTGACATTAGAGTCAACAGGTCAGTCCATTGAGTCTTTATTGACATTGATTGGCACGCTTGCAGCGTTTAGACACAGTGGCAATGCGTGCCAATTGCAAAATCACTCACATGGTCGGCATCTGGGTCGTCATGGTGCTCATGGTCGACGAGGTGACGCAGGAGCAGAGAGGACACTGCAGCTACTCAACGGCCGGAGAGCGAATGGGTGGAAGCGTCTGAAAGCCGGCGCAGGGCCAATGGAAAGCGCGGCCCCGTTTTCCTCCAATCCAGAGATGGCTACGCTTTATTTTGGCGAATCGCAGCGTCGTGCAAGGTCATTGGCCAAAACCCTGCCGTTGCCACACAGCCAGCGGTCAGTTTGCGATTTGAAGCGAGAAGCACAGACTATGGACGGAGGAGCGACCCCCGCGGCCGGCGCGTCTGGCAGCGCCAGCGCCATGATCAAGGACCCTGAGATCAAGTACATCTGCGGAGACTGCGGCATCGTCAACTACCTGTCGGCGCGCGACCCCATCCGCTGCCGCGCGTGCGGCTACCGCATCATGTACAAGGCGCGCACCAAGCGCCTCATCCAGTTCGAGGCGCGGTAAACGGGCAAAGCGACGGCCCAGCGAGCGACTTCAGCTCGACGTCTTCTCCTGCCAAGTGTTGGGACCTTTGGAGCACAAGTCACTAAGGATATCAGCTCTCAGAGGCTGCAGCTCAGCAGGATGGCGACGTGTGCGCGTGCGTAGTCTTAGATGCATCGGCTTTCTATAATAAATATGTTGGACCACGAAGAAGTGATGCCTGGGCTCATGCGTGAAGCTGGAGCAAGGAGAAAGCAATGAATGGAGCGATGAGTGACCAATTGATGAATGCAACATGTCTATTTGGCCGTCGCCTTGACTGAAGCGCCACTGCTGCTGCGTACAAATCTATCTTACCTCAACACGGTCTTCAGCTGGCGAACGCGAACTGCATGAGCGCCGGCGATTCCTTCCAGACACGAAGCGCACGCTGCTGAATGCGCGTCGCGTCGGCGAAGAGCGCCAAGCGCTCCGACAGGCAGCGCACGTACTGCACCCAGACTTCCTCTCGCTCCGAGCCGAAGAGCTCCACCAGCTTCTCGAACAGCTTGCGCACCTGCGCCACGTTCACATTCGTGGCGGACGTCTCGATGTCCACGCACAGCAGCAGGAACGCGTAGGTCTCTGGAGAAGGCAGCAGCTGCTCGTCCACCATGAACTTGGTGTACAGCGCGCGCACCTGGTCCAGCGAGTGCTGGGACGTCGCCCAGACCACGTACCGCTGACGCAACGCGCTCCAGTGAACCGATCCTCGCTTCTGCGCAGCGAGGGCGTTCTTGAAAGCCTTTTCAATCAGGCTTGGCGACTCTGCGCTGCTGATGAGCAACTGCAGCAGGCGACTGTGGACAGCGAACTGGGCGTCGTAGTCCTCCGTCGCGATCTTGGTAAGGGCCGTCTTCAGTACCGACACAGCAGAGCCCAGCGGGTTGCTGCTTGAAGAAGGCGTCTTGGAGTGCGAGCCGCGCGAAGTACGGCGCCGCTTAGCAGAGGGGGAACGGCTGGTGCCTGCTTCCTCGTGGTCCGCGTGAAGAACCAGCTGAGACTGCAGGAGCCAAACCTCCGCCGACTGGGGCAGACACTCGTCGCAGACCTTGCGCACAACCAGAAGCGCATCGTTCGTCCCGTCCATTCGGTGGATCAAGTCGACGTACTTGATAGCAAGCGACGCAGAAGAACTGCTGGACGTCGAGAAAGCAAACTCTTTGAGCTTGGCGCGCGCGTACTCGAGCAGGAACGCCGTCTGACTGGAAGACGCCAGACGCGTCACCATCCACTCTGCGAAAAGCCCCTTCATGGAGACAGAGTCCAGCTGCGTCACGCTCGTCTCGAAGTTGTGCACGACCAGCAATTCTGCTTGCCGCTCGGCCTCAGACACGTTCGCTCCGTCCACCTCCGACGTCTCACCCGATTGGGACGAGGCAGCGCCGTCCTCGGCTGCCAAAAAGGGGCGCAGCGCCTTCGCGGCGTGCACGTCCTCGCTCTTGGGGAACGTTTCGAGGCAGTCCTGCAGGATGAAGTCCGACAGCTCGGCAGCCGTGTGCACACCGAAGAGGTCGCGAATCTCCACAAACTTGAGGCGGAACGGCACATCGTCCGGAATCGCCACCACCGCGTTCGTGTACACGATCTTGGCGATGGCTCCCTGCAGCACGAGCTTCCGGGCGTTCATCTTGGCGGCCATCTCCTCGGAAACCTCTTCCTCTTCGCCATTCTTCTCTTCTGGCAGCGCATCAATGAGCACAGTGGAGCCGTCGTCCACGGGCTTCTGCACCTCCTCGTCCAGACGCAGCACTTGGCGGCGCATGGCCAGCTTCTGCACGTAGAGCAGCTCCAGACGGAAGTACTCGACCCAGAGCTTCTGATTGTGCTTGTTGAGGCGGATGGCGCGCTGCATGAGCACACGCGCCGAGTCCACGTTGAGGTTGACGCCGAACTCGTAGGACGCCGCCTCGATCCAGAGCTCGGCGCTGCGCGGGTGCGACTGCAGCGCGCGCGAGAAGACGGCGGACAGCACGCGGCTGCTGCCCTCGCGCTTGCAGAAGGCCACGTACTGCAGCCAGAGCTCGATGCTGCCGCGGTGCTTGAACAGCACGCGGTCGAAGATGTTGTGCACGCGCTTGACGCCCGCCGTGTCGCCCAGCGAGACCTTGACGAGCCCCAGACGCTCCTTGCGCGTGGCCCGAAGCGCGTCCAGCTTGAGCTCGTACTCGATGTAGCGCATGGCGTCGATCTTGCGCAGCGGCACGCGCTGCAGCGAGTACTCGAAGCCTCGGCGACGGTCCACGATCTGGCGGATCTCGTCGGCCGAGAAGAGCTTGCGCGCCTGGAGATCCTCCAGCTCCGGCACCATCTTCTCCATCGTGATCTGCACCGTGTCCGCCATGGCTGCCAAGTGTCCTTAAGCCTGCTTGAAAGTCCTTGCTGTATCAACCGCCGGTCAAGGAGGCGTAAGTGTGAGTGGCGTCGATAATGGTTGGGCGTGGCGTGGATCGTACTTAAGGGAGGGCAAAGCATATGGTACACTTTGATAGTTGAGACTTTCATTTTCGACACTTGTGTGGACGCCATGTTCCCCGAGGACCGCTTCCACCCGCTGGGGCCGGACGCCGACCGCCTGCACGACGACTTGGTGGAGTCCACGCAGCTGGAGAGCACGCCCAAGACGTCAAGGGAGCTGGGCTCGGCGCTGGTGCTGCACCAGTTCCTTCCTGCCTGGGACGTGCAGGCCTATCTGCGAGTGGCGGGCATCCGCCTGCACGTGCACAACTCCAAGTACCCGGCGTACGAGGCCACAGGTGAGTTGCCGCAGCTGAGCGACGGCAACTTCCTGCTCCCCAAAGAGGAGATCATCATGCACCTGCAGACGTTCCACAAGGACATTGACGAGTTCTTGAGCGACGCGCAGCGCAGCGAGTCGTACGCGTACCGCTCCATGTTGTCAGAGAAGCTGCAGCGCGTCATGCTGTACTGCCGCTGGGTGGACTCGGCCACGTACCGAGAGGTCACGCGGCCGCACATGAAGCGCCACATCCCGTTCCCGTTGAACCTCTTTCTGCCCAAGAAGATGCACATGGACACGATGGAGAAGCTGCGCTCGTACGGCATCTCCACCAAAGAGCAGGCCTACGTCATCGCCCGCGACTGCTACACAGCGCTCAACGCCAAGCTGGAGAGCGCCGACACGACCTACTTCTTCGGGGACAAGCCCAGTGCTCTGGACGTCGCAGTGTTTGGCCACATCGTGGACGCACTGGGCAACACGCAGCTCGTGGCTACCGTGCACCAGCATGCCCCTCTACTCATCACGCTGGCGGAGCGCATCCGTGACGCGTTCTTCGGCGCTCCTGGTGAGCAGCCCACGAGTCTCAGCGAGGAAGCCGTGTACTCGGAAAACCAGGCCAACTACTTCACGAGCACGTCGCTCGACAGCGCCTTCATGAAGAAGGTGTCGTCGCCACTGCAAGTCGCTTTCCTCAAGCCTTACCGCAGTCTGGACTGGAGTCGTCGCGAGCTCGCCTCGGAGGTTGCCAAGAAGAGACGCGAAAAGGAAGCCGAGAAGCGCGCCACGGAAGGCGAAGAGCAGGACAAAGCCTTTGAGAAGGGCCCTCGGAATGTCATCATTGGCGCCGTTGCTGCGCTCGTCCTGTACGCTGTGGCCATGTTGCCGGTTGGTGTGGAATTCGACGAGTATGAAGACGAGGAGGAGGAATACGACGAAGACGAATAGAGCCATACTACCTTGCAACGCCTCTTTCGTTTATCCGTGCTTGAATGCTTTAGTCCAAAGGGTTCGGAGCAAGGCGTTAGGAGTATGGGATGCAGTATTCGCGCAGTCGAATCCATTTCAATAACTTTAACTTACACGGTGCCATGTACAAATAAAAACGCGAGCAGGGTGGCTGTGCTGTGGTTGTCTCCTTTGGGAATGCTTTCTCCTCGACCAAATGCTCGAGTCGGCGAGTACGATATGCTATCAAAGATCCACAGTGTCATCTGTCAACGACATTAGATGCAAATTGATCAATTAGCTCTGCTCCTCGCACGTGAACCAACAGGCAGGTGGAACGCGTACCTCCCGAGATAATGTCGACAGTCTGGTCAAGCAGCTCGTCGTCTGTTGGATCGAGAGCGGACAGTGATACCTTCTCCAATAACCCATCAAACCGCTGCTGGTCGTCCAGGGAAGATAGGTCCTACACAAGTCAAAGACCAAACACAAAAGGTTAGACCAGCACACGAGCACACTCCACGCAGAAGCCCTGTTCGTACGCTGACGCTGTTGAACGAGACCATGGATTCCACGGCGCTTTTCCATCCCTTCTGCATGATCGCTTGACGAGCTTGACGCTCTTTGTTCGCCTCCAGCTCTTTTGTAAGCAGAGCTTGACCGGGTGAAGGAGCTGAGGAGAGCGTCATGCCCTGTTTGTCTCGCTCTTGTAGCATCAACCGGAGTCGTTGCTGGTGGAAAAGCTCGTACGCGGAGGCGTGGCCTTCCGTCATGATCATCTGAGACCGCGGAGTCTGTGAAGAACCCCACTCTTCCCGTGGCGTGTTCAGTCCCTTTCCCCCAGCGCTCGCTGCGGCAGCTGATGAAGGCGGAAGACCCCCATTTGCGCCACCTCCACCAGAATTATTATTGCCGCCACTTGCAGTAGGCATTGTCGGAGGCTGCGCAGACGTTCCTGAGGGCGTACCCAAGGAAGCAACTCGAGGGTGAAGTGGTGCACCGCTGAAGCCTTGATGTACCTGTGGATGCTGGGGATGTTGCTGATACTGTGCATTTGCCATCGCCATGGCCATGGCCTGAGACGAATACGTTGGCGTCGGAGGCATGGACAGCGCTTGCTGCATGGATGATGATACCTGGCACACATACAAAGCAGATCGGAAACACACGTTAGATATCAACGCCAAGCTGCGACGCTAGCTTCCTGGACTTACTGGCATGGACATGGACATCTGCATTTGCATCTGCATTTGATTCGACGTCTGGAAATTCGTCGGCACCACGTAGTTCGGCATCATATTCTGCTGCATCGCGTATCCCGGGGGATACTGGTACGACGGCGGACCTTGCTGGTGCTGGATGTGTTGCTGCTGCGATGGATGTTGAAGTGGCATCTGCTGCGGCTGCATGTTCATATTGTAGGCTCCATCAGCCATCGCATACACCGGAGTTTGTTGGTTGCCCGGTGCTACTGAGGCCATCAGCTGGCTGGGGTTGCCCGGATACATCGCATTGCCCGTGTGGGCTCCGGAGCTGGGGTGAAAACGTTGACTCATCTGGAAGTTGTGGATCGACTCGGCCACCAGTTCGTTCACATTTGCTACGTTGGCAGCTCCACCCATCACCGCCACCATATCCGCCTGCGAAGCGGGAGCCAACGTCTGCGTATTCTTGACGAACACCGTGCTTGGCATATTCCCAAACTGCGTCGGAGGGGGTGTTTCTGCTATGATCTTGGTTTCCGGGGCCACTTCCACTTCAGTTTTAACTGCAGCGTTCGGCGCTGCCTCTGCGACTGCTGGGGTTGCAGCTGCTGGGGACCGAGAGGATTGCCGAGCTGGGCTGGCCTTGGCAGGTTTGACTTTGGGCCGCTCAGCATCTGACGGCGTCGACGACGGCGAATCAACAAACGCTGCAGCTGCTGATGCCGCGGCGGACGTTGGTGTTTTCTCTTCTTTGGAGGCAGCTCGCCGTCCTCGCATGAGCGATTTCCAGCGGATTTTTACTGCGTCTTCTGTTCGACCCTACAAGTTTAAAAAAAGTAAAGAATGGTAAGCTTTGGTGCGTTTCTGCTGGAAAACGACGAATGAGCTGATGAATCAAACCTTCAGTTGCTGAGCGATGATGGACCATCGGTTGCCGAGCTTGGCTTGCATCTCAACGATAATCTTGTCTTCGTCTTCTGTGTACGATCTGCGCAAAGTATAAAACGAAACGGGTAAGTATCGTCTCGATGCTTGTAAGCCCGAAGCAAAGCTCACCCCTTATTAATGTTCGGGTCCAGGTGATTACACCACCGCTCTCTGCACTGCTTGGACCTGGGTCGAAACAACAAATTAGCACGCGGCCTGTACCCGCGCCATTTGATCAAAGGGACTCACGTTCGCCCGGGAATCAGCGAGGCTACTTGCCCCCAGTTCTTCTTGCCTTCTGCCACCAGCTCACGCAGCTTGGCGTCCTCTTCAGGCGTCCAATGGCCCTGTATCATTCACGCACACATCACCGCGTATGAATGAGCAACTGGATCCCGAATACGCACCCGCAGCATTCCTATACCTTGATCAAGCCTGGCTTGAGCACTTTGGTCCACCGCTGCAGACACTGCGTGTGGTTCCGCCCGGGCACCTGGTCAGCGATGGCCTTCCAGTTGCGCTCGCCGCTCCTCTCCACCGCGAGTCGCAGTGACTCGTCCTCGTGCTTGGACCACCGTCTCGGGTTGGACTTTTCCTTGGCGGGCGGCGCCTGCTTGACGGCATTCAGGATCAAGTGAGCTCGCGGAACGCCCATGCCGCTGCCCCGTCGGTCTTTCACCATGAGCTTGGCAGGTTGAGACTGTTGTCGCTGCTGCGTCTCGTGCGCCGCCATGGAGGGCGACGCGGCCGAGTCCTCTTCCGTGCTGCTGCCTTGCATCGACGAATGCGGTGAGCTCATGAAGGCGTCGCGCTCTTGCTTGTGCCGCTGGGATGCAGGCGACGGAAGCATCTTCTTCAAGCTGTCGGTGCGGCCGCGCTTCTTGGGGCTCTTGGCCGGCAGCTTGGAGGGCGGCGGGCGCGTGTTTGTGTCCATCTCTTGCGAGGCGGGGGACGCAGCACCGCCCGCCGTGGAGATGGAGGTCTGGTCCAGCGCCTTGCCCAGCTCCGTGAGCTTGGCGGAGCTCACGGGCGAGCTGTTGATGGTCGCCATCGCTTGCGCCTCTTCACGCGCGGGTCTGCAGGGTTCTGGGGCTCGGCGGGAGGCAGCGTGGACCCTCGTTTACGCGCAGAAAGAGAGAGACTCGAGCTGTAGGAGGGGAGACGCACAGGGGGTGCACGAGCGGCTCGCCGTTCCTCAGGACGTTGGCAAGGCACCGCGTGCTGGTGCGAGAGTGTGAGCTTCTTCTTTCAAGTTTCCCCCAAAGACAAGATAAGCCTCGAAAACAAAAAAGCGAAAGGACGATTCACACAAACGGTACACAATTCCCCATACTCAGGCCAAGACAACGATGGCCAAAGGCACCGCTGCAGACGAACGCCAAGTCGTGCAACCAGGCAACGCCAGGTGCTTGCTGTCGTGTCGATCCGTGGTGATGATAGCTACCGCAATGCCATGCTAGACGGCGACGCGAACGAGCCCAGCAGCTTGGCCGCCTCTCGGCAGCCCGCGTCGGGGTCTTGCTGCTGCACCTGGTGCAGCCACGGTGCCACGTCCGCGAGGGCCTCGCCCAGCTCCTGCCGCAGCATGGCCGGAGACACCACGAGCAGCACGCGACTGAGGCTGAACAGCACCTGGCGCCGCACCTCGGCGTTGCTGCTGCTGCGCTCGCTCCACGCGAACTCCAGCAGACACTTGGCCATCGCCAGTGTCTGTGGCGCGTGGCCGGCGCACTCCACGAAGCTCGCGAGCGCGTGCAGCAGGTGGGCCAGGAACGTCTGCTCCACGTCGCTGCGGGGCGTCCCGGGTGTCGCCGAGTGCTTCCGTACGTACTCGACGTACCCGAACAGCAGCGGCGAGAAAAACTCGAGTGCAAAGGGTGCGAACGCGTTCTTCTTCGGCGCGGCCAACGGGTCACGACGGTAGCCCCAGCGACGAGTTTTCAGGCTTTGCATGGTGCGTGTCTCCAAGTCACTAGCACCAACTTGCTCCTGAAGCAGCGTCTTGACGGCTGGTGGACGTTGGTAGCCGCCACCTCGCTCGGAAAGCTCCTGGGCGGCTGAGGTCATCGCCTGCAGCACGTCGATGCGGGACTGCAGCAACTGCTCGCGCTCCAGCGCCTGGCTGCACAG
>JAABLL010000205.1:0-19343 GCA_012295475.1 Phytophthora gonapodyides | reverse complement strand
TGAACGCCTTCGCCGAGTTGCCATCCTTTTCACGGCTACACAAGCTCCAGAGACTGGAGTTCAGCGTCATGAAGAAAATGCCCTGGATACCCGATCTGCAGCCCGCTGGACCGCTGGTGCATCTTGCTGTTTACCAAGGAGCTTCTTTGTGCTGCAACGGGTTTCTTGGAACTTGTGATCTGTCGAATCCGTTCTGTACGAATGCTACCTGTCTCCAGGATCCCTCGCTCAAAGCTACGCCAGCTACACTGCGAGCCATGCAGACGTTCTCAGTTGACGTCTGTCAGCCGTACTCTGGTCTCTCTCAAACCCCAACAGCAGAGACAATTCAAATGTGCGATGGTGTTCTTTACCGGCAGTGTAGCGTACCTGGTCTTGAGCCGGGTACCAGGGCCGTGGGAATTTGCTACAACCATCGAATGCAGATTCTCGCTTGTAACCCGGACCCTGCGAAAATCCAAGTTCGCCGTCGGCAGATTGAGGAAGGAGTAGGCCTTCCGTGCGACGCTATTGAGGAGAAATGGCTAGGATGTACGAGTTCGACCTCTTCGTGAGGCCAGGAAACGATCGCGCTGAAGTCACGGATTTGTACGACACGCTGAGAGTCATGCTGGATCCAGCGTTAACGAAGTTAAGCACCAGCTCGAAGTCTACGCGCTTCGAACCAGCCTAGAAACCATAAAATACGTGTCTGCTCCTTCGCGCTACTGGCTGCAGCCACGCTCTTGTCTGCGACTTGCGCTCTGTTGACGGGATACGAAAGCTTCCAAGCTCCCAATGTTATCTTGCCGTAAACGTGGCCGCGGACGCCTCGTTCTCAACTAGCGCTGATCATACCGAGCGTTCGTAGAAGACTATCATCATCAACAAAGAGGAAGAGCGTGGTGCACCTGATGAACCCGTACTAGACAAGTACCACCAGCCTTGAAACGCCCTTGCAGAAGGCGACTACAAGCATTTCAGAGGTTTTCCAGTTCCGTCTGCCGGCCTTATCTGCGACCCGGACCGCGTCAAAATACATGTTTGCCGTCGCCACATTCAAGGCGGTATGGGAGCTCTGTGTGGCCCAGTTGACGGAGCATGAATGGACATAAGTAACTTCGTCACGACATGAGACCAATAAAACAAAACGTGTTATCTATAAAAAATTGTTGAATTGTTAACAAGCCCTCGAGAAAAAATGAACTTGAGATGGTCTGGGGCATCTCAAGCTAAACTTGGCGGCAAGCCTTCATCTTAACCGTGTTCAATCCTGATCTTCTTTTATCGATAGAGTGTTTGCACATGAAGACAAGCCCGACTGATGCTGTCGTTGTGCGTCGAGGCCCCCTGCACCGCAGAATGAGACCAAGCGTCTGGAAGACTTTACGACATGCGTGGCGGAAACTCACAAGCTCCGGTGTTGCTCCCGCCGGGCCTGCGGTCCACGACATCCCGAACGGCAAGAAATTGACGCATGGTCTTACGGCAAACATCTCGAAGCTGCATCGAAAAAGTGTCGTGGCGATTACACTGAGGTATCTCTCGTTTCGAGACGCGTTTGGTGTCCTCGGACCTCCGATGGTCGTTGTGGCGTTAGTGTGCATTTCATGGACCGGGTGGCTCATTGTGCTGACCGTCGCACCCAACCAGACTGCGAATTACCTCATGAGCACGGGCGGCTATGATGATGGCCAGTTCTGGCTCATTCCGGAGAAACTCACGACGCTGCAGATTTTTAGCGTTGTCGGACTCGTGGTCGTGGCCACCATGTACCTCTTCGTGCTTCTCAAGATGTTAGTTTGGCGAGCACATCGCCATGCGGAAGGAACATTTCTCGATCGAATTTTGCAGCGCTGCGCTCCTGACGCTGCCGACGGTTCTGCCCAGCTCGACTTTTCTCACCGAGTTCGCCATTTGATCTGGCAGCTCTACACGCATTTCAAAGAGCTCACCGGATTCCGCGGCAAGTACCGAAAACTTTGGGTACGTTTCCATCTTCAAACCCAGAGCTTGGACGCTGTTAACATGATTTTTATGGACGCTATCCTAGAATTTATGTCTGAAGGCCTTCGACTTGTTGATGCAAACGTTGGTTCTTGGCGGACTGCTGGAAGCTGGGACCCCCGTCCTCCTTACCCTCGGGTATGCGGTATTTATTGCGCTCAACGCTTTCTCTTGTGCTCTGGCAATCCTCAGTGGCAAGCACAGCGCGTTCGCAGAGATCCTTGTGGACTCTTTGTTTGACCTCAGTGCAGCCGTGCTGTTTCCGATCTTGGTTCTTGTGTACTGCGCCTACACGTTTGACTATGATCATGACGTGTTTCGCATCTACATGGAGCTGATGCCGGTCGGAAGCTTCGAGAGACGCGCTCATATGTTTGCACACCCAACGGAGATTGAGCTGTTTCGCGTCTCCTTCGACTCTCTTCGAATCCAATCGGTATCCGATCTTTTCCTTCGCGTTGGGATGAACCTGGGCTTTTCGTATCGCTTCAAACGAGTAGTTGAAGTGATGATCCAGATGCAAACGCGGCACCAGCAGAACCTACTGAAAAAGAGGCAACCCGTAACTTTGGAACCGACGACACTTCTCACCTTTTCAGGAACATCGAGTAGGTGGCAAGTTTGCCAGAAATCTGTTCCAAGGTCGACCGCACTTCTTTTCGTNCGAGTGGACGAATCCTGTCGATGCCACGGATACGGTGAAAGTCCTGGCAGCAGCTGGAACTCTCAAAACGTTCCAGCTGATCAATCGACAACTAACATTTCTGCCCGAAGAGCTTCGTCTGTGTGAAAGCCTTCATTTCATGTACGAAGCCTCCATTCTACATGCTTTGCGCCAGAAAATCTAACCTTGACCCGCCCAGATCCATTGTTAACTGCGCCATCGAGGAGATCCCTATCTGGGCAAAAGAATTCCACAACCTGGAGTATTTGTAAGTGTGCTCTTCCCGTCCCATTTAATTTACAATTAGGGATTGCAGGGCTAATTGGAATTCATTTGTGGCGTGGAATGGTAGGCAAATTGAAGGCAAAGTTGGAAGTGCCAACTTGGCCGACCTCCCGTCGGATTTGTTCAGTGAGATGCCCCATTTGAGATACATCCAGCTTGGCCTTCATCAGCGAATGACCCGGTTACCACCTCTGGATGGAGTACCGAGTTTGTGCTGCTTGATTCTCGCTCGCATGAGTGGAATCACTGAGCTGCCGTCGTTCGCTCACGTAACGGAACTCGAAAGGCTCGAATTCGCCGTCATGAAGCAGCTTCGTTGGCTACCAGGCCTTGCGACTGTAGGCCCCATCGTTCACCTAGCAGTTTATCAAGGAGCTTCCTTATGCTGCAATGGATTCCTAGGAACTTGTGACCTCAAAAACCCGTTCTGTAAAGCTGCCACATGTCTAGAAGACGCTTCCCTGAGAGCTACGCCAGCTACACTGCAAGTTGTTGCGAAATTCTCCAGTGGCGTTTGCCAGCCATACGAGGGCGTCTCGCAAACGCCAACCACCGAAACGATCCAGATGTGCGAAGGAGTTCCGTTCCGCCAGTGCCAACTTCCTGGTCTCGAGCCGAATACAACTGTCGTCGGGATGTGCTACAACCACCGTATGCAGGTTCTGGCGTGCAATCCTGACCCGGCTAAAATCCAAGTTCGTATGAGGCAAATCGAAGAAGGTGTTGGTGATCCGTGCGACCCGGTTGAGGAAGCCTGGCTAGGATGCAAAGCTACGAACAATCAACAAATATAAAAGTCGAATTTTCACTTCCCTTCGAAATATCCCTGCACCAAGAAACTCAATAACAAAGTTTCGTCATTCCTTCTTCAAGCTGAGCCACAAAGATAGCAGGCAAGAAGCCGATGGAACATAAAATATCGCCTAAACTTAGGTTAGAGCCTGAGCTCGTATGTCCTGCTGTGTCCTGGGCTCACTTTAAAACGACAGCGAAGCAATGGTGGCGAAAGTAAAGGTCAAGGCAATTGACTCCAGCAACGAGTCGCGCAGTCCTCACGTCTCCAAAGCACTTAAAACGTTGATATCGCAGCACAAACGGAGAAGGACCGAGGTGGTCCCGTTTGGGCCTACAGGCCCGTCTCGCAGTGACAGCGTTAGTGCTGCGAGCTTTGCTGTATCGGCAGTTCCTCGGCGTCAGCAAGGCCCGACTGTTGTTCGAGCGGAAGAATTATCCTTTCTACAGACATTCGGCGTGTTGGGTCCACCAATGCTGTTGATGGTGCTGGGTTGCATCCTCTGGACGTTTTGGCTGATTGGTTTGAGCGTCGCCCCGAATGCCGCAGCCAACATACTCATGAACACGAGTGAGCTTGACAACGGGCAGTTCTGGCTCATCCCGGACGAATGGAGCTCACTGCAGCTCTTTAGTGTGGCGGGGTTGCTGCTTGTGCTCGTCTTCTACTTCTACATCCTCTTGAAGATGCTGGTTTGGCGCTCGACCAAGAATGCAATGCAGAACACGTTTGAGAAGGTTTGTACGCGTTGGGAGACTGCAGCCAGCGCGAAATCAAGTGGTTCGTGGTGGAAAAGAACTTGTCACAAAGGTTTCCGTGTTAGCTGGAGCTACTACCAGCACTGGAAGGCGTTTACCAGCATCCACGGGAAGTACCGGAAGTTCTGGGTACGTTCAAGCTTTGCGCTTTAACTTATTAGTGTCTTGCTAACATCTTTGCGTGAATCTAGAATGTCTTTCTCAAGCTTCATGACTGCTGCATGCTCTCGCTCCTCCTCCGTGACCAACTGGAGGCTGGTACACCAATGCCAATTGCGTACGGGTGTGCGGCCATCGCAGCGTTAAACTTGTTGTCCTGCGCAGCTGGAATTCTCTTCCAGCGGAGCACTGCGCTTGCTGAGATTCTGGTGGACTCTCTGTTCGACTTCACTGCGACAGTCGTCTACCCGCTCTCGGTCTTAAGCTACTGTACGGAAAACTTCCACTACGACCGTGCCGTATACTTCATCAACATGGCGTTATTACCGAGTGGGAGCTTCGAACGACGTGCGCGCATGTACGCCAATCCAGCGGAGATCGCTCTCGTACGAACGTCCTTCGATTCGCTTCGGATTCTTGACTACACAGACTTCTTCCTACGCATCGGCATGAATCTGGCCTTCAGCTACCGCTGCAAGCGCATCGTCGAGGTGCTCATCGACGTCAAAGTCAGGCACCTTCGACAAAAGAGCACACACCCAAAGGCGATCTCGCCAGATCAATCCGTATACTTCTCATTGTCAGACACCCATGGCCGCTCGCAACGACATGTTCCAAGACTTTTCGCCATGGTTTTCATTGCCTACAGTGTCGGCGTGCTCGTCGCTACGCACCAGGCCATTTCCAGCTCGCAAGCAGTGTGTGCTGCCTACCCAGAGTGCGTCGTTTTTGCCTATCGCTGGGAACAGACAAAGTTCTGTCCGTGCCTCGCACTCATCGATGGCAATCCTGCTCCACGAACGTACTACGAGTGGACTCACGCTGTCGACGCAACAAAAATGGTGAAGGATCTTGCAGCAGCGGGCACCTTGGAGACACTCCAGTTAGTAAATCGACAGCTTACGGAGCTGCCGGATGAACTTCGCGGCTGCAAAAACCTAAACTTCATGTACGTCTAGCGGCTAGAAGGTTGGCATTTCCAGGCATTTTGCACTAATCCACCTTTATCTGGACAGCTCCCTCATCAACTGTGCGACTGAGAAATTGCCATCATGGGCAAAAGCGTTCCGCAAACTGCAGTACCTGTACGTACATGTACTTCCCTTCACTCCGCTAAGAAGGTTCATGGCTGACCGCTGTTTTATTGCTAGTCAAATTGAAGGCAAGGTTGGCAGTCCGAACCTTGGGGAAATTGAACATGATCTGTTCAGTGATATGCCGGAACTGAGATACTTTCAGCTGGGCGTTCACTCTCAAATGCTGCACCTTCCGCCACTTGATGGGGCTCCAAACCTGAGGAGTATTATTTTATCTCGGCTGACCCGCTTGGTCGAAATCCCGCCTTTGACTCACCAAGCCAGACTGGAGCGCTTAGAGCTGGCATCGTGCAGTCATCTACCCTCGCTCCCAGATCTCCAGCCTGTTCAAGACGTTGCTCAATTTGCGATTTTTCAAGGAGCACACTTGTGTTGCAACGGCTTCCTCGGCACTTGCAACCTCACCAACCCGTTCTGTCAGGACACAACGTGTCTCGACGACTCTGCATTGAAAGCGACATCCGCAACGCTCGATGTTTTCCGAGAATTTTCAGACGCTGTGTGCCAGCCTCACAACGCACTCTCGCAATCTCCAACTCCCGAGACGATCAAGATGTGCGACGGCGTCCCCTTCCGACAGTGCCAATTCCCCGGACGTGAGCCACACACGTCGGTCGTAGGCATGTGCTACAACCACCGCATGCAGGTCCTGGCGTGCAATCCTGATCCAGACAAGATGAAAGTTCGTCGCAGACAGATTCAAGACGGCGTGGGCATCCCGTGTGACCCTGCAGTGGAGGAGTGGCTGGGCTGTAAGAGCTCAGGAAAGGCAGTTGTTTAATAACTTTATGTTGCTGGCAAATTAAAAGTAATCATTTCCCTCAGCCTGTACATCCAAGCCAACTTTCTACGACGGGATTGCACGACATCCCCAAGTCGTGGATCTCCTGTCGCCGAAACTCGGTGAAGTTCTCGTTCAAAGTGCAGGATAGCACCCGCATTCGATACGGCATACACATCCCTACCTGTCCGCTGTTGGGAGGGTACTCGCAGCGCTTGAAGAAAGTGTAGTCACACATCTCTGTGCGCTCTCGAGTCGGTGGATCCGCCATTCCAGTGAGAAAAGTTGCTTCGTGGCATGTAGTGCCAGCAAATTTGCGAAAAATGTCACGAGTTGCTTCCGTTGCCTGCGAGCTGGAATCGATGCATTGCGCCATCGGAATGTTGCGCTCCGGGTCTCCCGCACAGAATGCGTCACCTTGGTCACGTGACCCGAGGAATCCGTTGCAGCAGAGACGACTGGGTTTGATGAGTGAGAATTCAGATAGACGAGAAAGTGGTGCCATGTCTGGGAGCCCTTGGAGCTGAGGCAAGTCGAAGAGTACTAGCTGCGAGACACCGGAAATCTTGTCAAAGCTGAGCGGCAACTCGTGCAGCAGCGGGAGATTCGCGAGCACGAGACTTCGCAAGACGGGGGTTCCATCCAAGGCTGGCAGCCGATCGAGCAGTGGGTGTTGAGCCAAGTATATCAATGTCAGCGATGGCATGTTGCGGAAGAGCTTGCTGGGCAGGTACTCGAGACTTGAACCGCCAGGTTGCCCTTCGATGTGTCTGTAACAATGAATGTTAGCTTATTGCAAAGTAATTGTCGAGAGCACAAGGCGAGATCGATGCGATGAGCAACATACAAGTATTCGAGGTTGGTCCAGTCGCCTGTCCAGTCGGGAAGCTCCTGGGTATGTGTATACAGCAAAGATCTACAGCCACACAACCAACGAAGTGTTAGCAAGAAGGACAAACATGATGAATACGCCCCATAAACTCACAGATGTCGAAGCCTGGTGCAGCTTCGAAGCTCGTCTGGTAGTGTGGCGAGCTTGCGATTAATTAGACGCAGCATTCGCAGCTCTCCCGCTGCCGCTAAGCTCACGACTTTATCGGTGACATCGGCCGGATTTTCCCATTGTTCCCAGACGACAACGTACAGATCTTCGTCAATCATTGCTTGGCACGGGCAGAGATCGTTGCTGGAAGCTGTCCACGGGAAGCGATGGGTGTATACTACGCACTCTGGGTGTGGGCTGCATGCTGCCCATGACGAACGCATTGCCACGTGGGTGTACGTCATGACAAGTGCACTGAACGCGATGAAAAGCATCGCCACGGGTTTTGGCACTGGCGTCGGTACTCGAACTTTAAAGGATGTCGGCCGTCTTGGATACAGTGCACGGCGACGAATGCGTACGAGAGTGACGACGACCGCGTGGACTCGTGAGCAGAACGACAGGTTCATGCTGATGCGCAAGAACAGATCGAGGACCGATTGAATCCGGAGCGAGTCGAAGCTCACGCGGAAGAGCGCAATTTGAACCTGGTTGGCGAAGAGACGACCCATGTCGTCGAAGCTGTTGGGACGAATTGTGCGTTTGAACAAGGCGATGACCTCGTGGTCGAACTCGAAATGATGCTGGCAGTACATGAGAACAAAGAGGGGATATCCCACCGCCGCCACGAGGTCAAACCTGCAAAAAGAGATCGTTAAGAGGTTGGTTTGCGAAGCAGCTTGCAATAAGCTTGACGTACAGCGAGTCGACGATCACCTCTTTGAGTGCCGAGTGGTTTAGAACCAGGATGTTCAGAGCACATGACAGCGAATTGATGGAGACGAAGCCAGCCCAGCAATAAATGAGCACCGGTGGGAAGCCGTCGTTAAGATAACCCTGAAGGGCGATCGTCTCGACAACGAGATCCACCGCTTTCAGAAACAAATTCTGACAAGGAAAATCAAAGGATCAGCCTCGAAACAAATGCCAACCGCATGGAGTCAAAACTTACCCAAAACTTCCGGTGCTTGCCGTGAAACCCAGTCAGCTCCGTCCACATCTCTCTGAGCGGTGTCTTTGGCATGTGTGCTGCAGCTATGCGAGCAGGCTTGAACCATGCTGCTATCTTGACCTTTTGTCGGCTGAAATCTCGGACAAGCGGAGCCTCGACGGTGCGCCACACTAAAACTTTCGCCAGAATGTAAACGTAGTAGAACTCGATCCCCAAAAGCCCCATGATGCTCACGACTTGGATGGCGACGGGGTCTTCTACGATGAGCCAGAAGAGTCCGCTGTCGTACTCAGCAGTCTTCATGAGGAGATTAGCGATATCGTTGGGCGCTAANATCCCCAAGAGCCCAAAGGCCTGCCAGAACGACAGAAGATACCGCTGGTCATCTTTGGGTGGCTTTGCGTCGCGAATGTCTTCGGCAGGGCCCGAACGAGATATTTTGGACGACGACACCGTGGAAGCAGAGCTGGTCAAAGCGTACTTCGGCTCCGTTGCTTTCTGGTCCACCCGTGCTTCCGTTGGTATATCCGAGACTTGGGGCTGAATCTTCTTCATGCTCCAGGGTCTTGATCAGAAGAGGAGGAAGTCGCAGAGCTGTTTGCACTAACGGGCAGGCACACACTTTCTGGAACAGGCGTCCAAAAGTGTTCACCTGGGTCGAGATGCCTGTACTGATTCGTCGCGAAACGGAGCTTTACGGTTCTTGATTTGCCTGCAAATAGCACTTGAGCATCCTACGGCATCGCATGGTCCATCTGCGTTTGGGTCGGGATTGCACGACAGCATTATGGATAACATGCGGAGACAGAATCCCCACTCATGGTCACTTCTGTTTGTTATTGAGAAGTGTCGGGCACATCAGTCGAATTGCCTTCGATGGGGCGCCTCCGGGACCGACTGGAGGAAGATGACGACGACGAAGAAGAATGAGACCGCTTCGATCGGAAGGATCGCGCATCTGGGGAAGCAAAAGACGACGCGTGGGAGCTGCTCTGAAGCGCCTCAATCCTTCGGTCCCGCTGCAACACAAGTACAACACAGAGGCCATCAGTTGATGGACTTGTGAGCATGAATACGGGTTTGCACGGTTACCTGCTCGATTTCGCGCTCGTATTTCGCCGCAAATCGCTTGAACTTGCTTCGAGATCGCTCCAGTTGCTGTACATGTCCATAGCATCACACATACATCAGTGGGTTTAACGTCCTTCGCGTCAGGGCACTTGCAGCATGTACCTTAATAGTGTCGCCCTGCTGTGTCAAGCGGTCTTCGAGCTCCTGACACTTCATTTGGGCTTCCTCCAGAGCGTGCAGGGGGAGGTACGACGAGGTGCTGTTGGACGATTTCCCACCTGAATCTGGAGTGCTTCCAACCGCATTCGACGAAGGCGAAAGAGACGGGGAAGGCGGTGCAGATACGTGCTCTCCCGAAGCACTGCGTGATGCCGGTTGGGTCCTTTGCGCAGCGTGGTCGGTAGAAGGAGGCGAGTGGTTCAACTCGGCCATGTCCATCACTGCCGTGGAAGCAGGCACTTGACGCTGATGAGACGCTTGGATCTCCTGCGCCATCGCGTTCCGTTGATCTTCCAGGTGCGAGATCATGTTTTCGTTTGTGGCGACCTTCTGTCGAAGAGAAGACGCTACTTCCTCCAGACTCCGGCGTTGTGACTGCTCGGCACGTAGCTTGTCCTGCACGGCCTTGAGCTCGTACTTGCAGTTACTCACCTTGGCCTCTAAATGCACAATCCGCTGGGAGACGGCAGCGTTTTCAGCTTGGGCGCCGTACCGCTGCGCGGAGATCTCGGTCGAGACCTGTTTCTGAGCGTCCAGCTCCTGCACAAGTTGCTGCATGCGTGTCTGAAGGTCATCCCGCTTTTCTTCNCGATACGTCGCGGCTTCAGTCGTCAGCGTCGCGCTCTTTTCCCGCACTGTTTCGAGCTGGTTCTCTAGCGTCGTCACTTGCTTTCTCAGCGATTCATTCACAACAGCAAGCTCTTCCTGTAGCGCTGAGATCTCCGCTCGAGCCTTTTGCATGCCTTCATGCTCCTGGATCAGTGACCGATACGTATGACGCAGATCCTCCAGCTCGATCTGCAACGTATCTCTCTCCCTCTCGATCTCGCGCGTGGTCTGCCTCATGTTCTTCGTCGACTGGGAATGCGAGTGCTCCGTCCTTTGAAGACGCGTACACTCCTCGCTGATCGCTTGGTTCTCAACCGTCATATTCTCCAGGTCTTGCGCAAGAGCTGCAAGCTCGGCTGTTTGCATTCCCTTCAAATGCTCCAAGCGGTCAACCTCGCTTTCAAGCTGCGAGCAGTGGGCCTGCATCTTGCTCAGCTTGTCTTCAGCCTCGTTCAACTTGTTCACCACGTTGCCCATCTGCTCCTGAAGTCCAGTAGCGTCAGACGTCTTCGCTTGAACAGCCTTGCGTAGCTCGCTGCTCTCCTTTTCCATCTCGTGGTACTTTTCAGTCAGCGCATCTAGCTGGTCGTTAACGGCATCTTTCTCGCTGTCGAGCGTTCGCGTCAGCTTCTTGAGGGATGAGATCTCGTTATTCTTCGCCGAGACTTCGCTTTCGAGCGAGCTTACCTTTGCATTGAGCTCGTCCATTTCTTGCTGGTGGCGTTGAATCTGCTGCTGCCGCTGCTTCGTCTGGAAGACCATTTGGTCCCGCGACGACTCCATCTGCTCGATCAGCAGCTTGAAGTTCTCAACCGCTTCCGTCTTTTCCGTCAGCGCACGGTCTTTCGATTGGATCTCCGCTCGCAGTTGCTTCAGTGCAATCTCACGCGCTCGATTCGTCTCCTTCGTCTGCAGGAGTTCGTCTTGAAGCAGCACGAGTTGGGTCTGCACGCTTTTGTGGCTGGTTTTCTCCTGTTCGAGACGCGTTTCCAGCTGGTGCGAGCTGGTTTGCTTGAGCTTCAACTCGCTCTGTAGCTGCCGCACTTGGTTCCTTAACTCGCTCACCGAACTCTGGCTTGACTGAAGAGCGTTTTGACCCGACGAGAGCGAGTGCTGCTGCGCTTGGACCTCGTTCGACAGCTTTTCAAACTCGTTCTGGTAGTGATTCCACGTCTGGCGCGCGTTGCGGAGCTCCACCATTGAGCTGTCGTAGCTGTTCTGCAGCTCCGCCTTCTCCTTCTCAAGCGTCGAGCACTTCTTGCTTGCTACTGCTGCATCGGCCTGCAGCTTCTGAATCTGGTCCGAGAGTCGCTTGGCGTACAGATCGTCATTCTCCACGCGGTTCTTCAAGCTCGCATTCTGGTCGCGCAGCTCTTCGACGTGGCGCTTGAGTGCCAAGGCCTCGTTTTGCGCCACAAGCTTCTCGTTCTCCGTTTCCTCGGCACGACTCAGTAGCACTTGCGCTTGGCTCTGCTTGTCTGCGAGCTCTCGGACCTTCTCCTTGCTCTCTACGAGCTGTCTTTGGACCTCTGCACACTCGCGCTTCTTCATCTCCAACATCCCTTCCAGGTTGGCTTGCAACTTGGCTGCCACCTTGGCTTTCTCTACCAGCTTCTCGTTTTCGTGTTCGGCTTCTTGCACAGAGGCCCTGGCCTTCTGGAGGTCTTCTTCGAGATTCATGACCTGAAGCATCAGTCCCTCTTTCTCACGGCGTAGGTCGTGACGTTCTTCTTCGAGCCACTTCATCTCCTGCGCAAACACCGCCTTCCTGCCATCCTGCTCTCCGTCCTGCTCGCTGCCCCCACTCGTTGCTGCCTCCAGCCTGTCCAGTTTCGCAGTCAACCGCTCAACTTCTCCCTTCTGAATCAACAGGGCGTGGTTCAGCGACCGGCACTCTTCGTCTCGCTGAGAGAGCATCTTGTCCATGGAGCGTAACTCCCGATGCAGTGACGAGTTCTTCTCGCTATCCAGGGCGTGATTGTCCTCGCTCTGCTTAAGAGACTCACGCAGCACATCCAATTCACGAGCGTGTGCGTCGAGAGAAGCTCGAGCATCCGCAAGCGATTGTTCCAGCTTAGCTTTCTCCACCTTGAGTTCCTTCACTTTGGCTTCAGCGCGAGCCAAGTCGCTGGTGAGCACGCGGTTGTGCGAGTTCGCGTTGGACAGCGCGTTCGTGTACGATATCTTGTCGTAGTGCATCGCTCGAAGGGCATCTTCAAGGCGGTTCTTGTGTGCCGTCAACGTTTGAAGCTGCTCCTTCAGTGGCGCGGAATCTTCGTGTTGGTCTCTCTCTTCTCCTTCAGCGGAGTCATCAGCGGATGCCGGACTCCGAGGCACTGGAGAGCCAGCTGGCTCGCCGTGTGGGTCCCTGGAACGCGAGTGCTCCTCCTCGAGAACGTGGTATTTGGCCTGCAACACAGTTAGCTCCTTGACGAAATGCTCTCGATCCAGCTCAGCTTGCCTAGAAGACAAAGGAAACAGCACGGGTGAGTCTATCGTTCCGGCAGTGCGCCAAATACTCGTGCGTCTTCGCGTACTGTAGCTTTTCGGCGATGCCGCTGTTCCGATGGATCTGCTCCGTCGCCTCCTTCAGTCGACTTTCGTACTTGGCCACCTGATCGTTCAGAATGTCGACTTGGGTGCTGAGCTGCTCCACGTGGAGATCGGCAGCCTCCTGCGTCGATCTCGCCTGATAGCGCTCCTCCAGATCCTGCAGCTTCCTCGACGACGCGTCTTGGTCGTTCACCACCTGCACCGAGAGCTTGGACAGCCTGTTGATTTCCTGCTCGCGCTTGCTCAGCTTGTCGTTGAACTGCTCGCACTGCGCGCGCAGTTTGGCGTTCTCCTTCGTGAGATCAGCTAGTTGCTCCTGCAGGTCCTTGGCCACCTGCGCTTGCTGCTCAATCTGCACCTTCCTGGCCTGCTGGCTGTCCATAGACAGTCTCCTAAGCGACTGGGACGCATCCGAGCCCTTCATCTCAATGGACGAAGCGTTCAACGCTCCGCCGCCTCCAGTGGCCAGCACGCGCTCCAGCTGAGCCTGCAGCTTGGCCACCTCTTGCTCCTGTTCCAGCAGAAAACCATAATATGAGCCCAAAGTCAATGTAGAAGCCTACCACCTTCTGTTCTACCCACCTTTTTGACGCACTGTTGGGTCTTCTGGCCGTTCAGGAACTGCAGCTTCTTGACGTCGTCACGCAGTCCTTCAAGCTGCAGCTCGCAAGCCTTCTCCCGCTCTGTGATGGCTTCTTCCTGGTGAATAATCTCCAAATGAAGCTGGCACGACACCCCCGTCAATATCATCCGTGCTACCTTCGTTCTACCTCGTCCTACATCACTCACGCTGTTGTTCTCCCTCGTGAGCTGCGCGTTCTCCTTGCGCAGCGGCAGCAGAACCTGTGACAGCTCCAGCGCATCCCTCTGCGTCTTCTCCAGTGCCTTCTCCGCCTTCTCCCGACCCGCCGAAGCCGCCAGTAGGTCCGTCAGCATTCGCCGCACCAGCGGGGCGCTCTCCACGCCAACAGGCTGCAGTAGAACGAGGGTTAGCACACGGGGTAGCGCATACCACGAGGTACAAAGCAGTACTACCTCACTGTACGCCATGGCCCGCAGCTGGCTCTGGAGCTCCCCCATGCTGCGCACCTCCACGGCCCCCGTCACGTCCTCGCCGCCCACAGAGGGCGCCATTTCCAATTCAAATATGTATTGTGTGTATTGTATTGTATTGTGAATTGGAATGTGTATTGTGTTTCGGTGGTCGACAATCCGGTGGCACGTGCTGGTGTTGAAGTGGATGGTTTTAGACTGCGGGGCAGAGACCACTTCTCACTCCTATTTTTGCTGTGTCAAGCCGAGGAAGTGACGTTGATTCATCCGGTTCCGGTCCGCATTTCTTGCACGGAGCTCATGGCAACCCGTGGAACTACATCGCTGAGTGCATGGCGCTCCGGCTCCGTCTCCGTGGCTCCTTCTTGCCGAGACAAGTTGATGGAAGTAGGAGCCGGGCCGACAACAACTAACCAAGTCGTCCCTGCTCGACTTACGAGGTCGATGTCGATGTCCGTGACTGTGAAGCTGCGCACGTGGGTTACTTTTTGGGACGCTTTCGGTATTTTCGGTCCTGTGTTGGTGACTATCGTGCTCATCTCGACCTTGTGGACGACGTGGCTCATCGTGCTGACGATTGTGCCGAACGAGACGGCCAACTACCTCATGCACACGACCGAGTACGACAAAGGTCAGTTCTGGCTGATTGTTGATCCAGAATATCACATCAAAGTGCTCAGCGTCGCCGGGCTGGCGACTGTAGATGCCTGCTACGTCTTCATCCTGTTCAAGCTGGTATCATGGCGACGTCGGAATCCCAAACAAGCTTCAAAAGCTGTTCAGGAAGAGCAGGAAAATCAGTTGACTTGGATTAGGATCGGTGTTGCGCTCTACATCCGTGGTAGATCTGCGTGGAGAGAGCTAGGCGGGATTCGTGGGAAGTACCGCAAGTTCTGGGTACGTTCGTGACTCGTCTTCAATGTTCAAACGGGTGTGCTTGGTCTGACGCTGAAACCTTCGCAGAATGTGTGGCAGAAGATGATCGACCTCACGATCCAGAGCGTCTTCCTTCATCAACTGCTTCTGGACGGGTTCTCAGAGCTGTTGGTCATGGGGTACGCCGTTTTTCTGGGCACTAATGCGTTGTCCGTCGCAGCCAGCATTCTCGTGGGCAACCAGTCTGCTCTCAGCGAAATCCTCATCGATTCACTCTTCGATTTAGTGGCTGCTGTGATGTATCCGATCCTGGTGCTCGTCTACAGCTACCGAAGATTTGACTTCGACCACAATCTCTTCGCCGTCTTCCTTGAAATTCTTCCTCCGGGGAGTTTTGAGTGCAGCGCTCGATTGTTTGCGGACCCAGCAGAACGTGAAATCTTCATTGCAAGTCTCAACTCGCTCCGAATCCTGTCGTATACGGACCTGGCGCTTCGTCTCAGTATGAACTTGTCGTTCTGTCACCGTTTCCTCACTGTCGTCGATCTGATGGTCGAAACTGCGAGCACGGGAAACACTTTAGTCTCGCGGCGGGAAGCGCTTGCTCAAATGTTTCGCCATCAGCGCCACGTACCGAAACCCGTTGCGGCGATGTTTGTTGTATTTGCCGCAGCTGTTGTCGCTTATACCCAAACGTCAATGGCCACTTCCTACGCAGCGTGTACGCCCCACCCCGAGTGCGTCGTGTACGCGTACCAATGGAATGCTGGCGATTTGTGTCCATGCAGAACGCTCGTCGACATCTACCGCACACCTTTAACTTTTCAGGAGTGGTCGGAGCCGGTGGATGTTTACGAAAAGGTGAAGACGCTGTCGCAAGCTGGAATGCTACAGAACCTGCAGTTGATCAACCGAGCGCTCCGGAGCTGGCCAGACGAACTCAAGAATTGCGAGAATCTCCAGTACATGTACGTCCGCCCACTAGGGTCTTCGCGAACGCAAATGCTGATCCTTTTATCTGTTGAATGCGTTGCAGCTCGCTGATTTACACAGAGACCGAAACTCTTCCCGAGTGGGCCAAGGATTGGAAGTATCTTCAATTTCTGTACGTTGTACCGAACAGAATTGCTTGGCTGTTTGGAGTACAAAGTGATCGTATGCACTGTCCTCCTTCACATCAGGCATATTGAAGGGAAACAGCTCCGTCCCACGTTGGTGCGCTTGGAGAAAGACCTGTTCAGCAATATGCCGTTCTTGCAGATGGTTCATATCGGAGTCCATCCTGCGCTACCGAGTATTCCTCTGCTGACTGGGGTGCCGAACTTACAGAGCCTGACGCTGGCGTGTCTGTACAGCATCGTTGAAATTCCTTCGTTTGAACACGTGCAGAAGTTGCAGCGAGTCGAGATCGCGTACTTGGTCACACTTCAGACGCTGCCAGATCTCGCCCCGCTGCAGAATCTCGTCGAGTTCATGATTTTCAGCATTTGTGCTGCGTGTTGCAATGGCTTCATGGGCGTTTGCAACACGTCCGATCCGTTCTGCACTGGGAATCCAGAAGTCAATTCGCCTCCGTCAACGTGCATTGCCGAGGACGCAAAGGCGACTGCAAGTTCTCTAGCCATTTTCGAGCAGTTTGCAGACAGCATGTGCATCCGTTCAGGCTTCGACAGCAAAGGGTCTATGGACTTGCTCACACAGATTCAAATCGAAATGTGCGCTGGAATTCCCTACCAAAGCTGCGAGTATCCTCCTAACAGCGGGCAGTTTGGAATCTGTATGCACAACCGGTTGCAAGTTCTGGGTTGTGTGGTGAACGACGACTACATCCGCCTTCGCAAGGTGCAGATTCAAAGGAAAGTTGGTCCGTCGTGTGATGTCGCAAGGGAAGCATGGCTCGGCTGTACAAACTAGAATGGTACCGAAAACGCCCGAGGATGTGAAAAGTCGTTTGCGCCGACCCGCAAGAATATGGACAGCTACGACCTGTCGGAGCAGCGGATCGTGCAGCTGGAGCAGATTCCTGTTGACATCCAGCGCCAAATCGAGAAAGGAGACGGCACAGAGTATGCCTTAGACCTGTCGCTCAACCGTCTGCGAAGTATCGATCAGATTGGGGTCTTCGAGCACGTCAACCAGGTCCGTTTCAATTAAATTGCTAGACATTTCAATATTTTCACACGTTTTAATTGCAATCGCTGCTGTGTAGTTGGATCTGTCCGGGAATCAACTCGAAAATGTCAATGGAATTCAAGGACTTCGACAGCTGCAGAGCTTGGATCTTTCTCGGAACTGCATCGCCAATATTGAGTTAATGGCGTTGCCACCGGCCCTGCAAGTGCTCAAAGTCGCGGAGAACAGCCTTACAGCGGTCGACTCGCTTCAATTTCTCCCAGAGTTACGAGTGGTGGATGCTTCGTACAACCGCATCACCAAGTGGCCTCCACTTGCAGGTTTGAGTTTGTTGGAGGTGAGGACATGGCTGTACAGTTCTATCTGAGCCGGACGAGTGTGCACTGATCAATCTTTGTGTTGATAATTTGATTCTAGACGCTTGATTTGTCCGACAATATGCTGGAGGCCTTCTCGTCTTCCCTTCCAGCAACGCTGTTCCCCTCTCGTCTTCGACGTCTCTCAATTGCGCGAAACCAGATAGACAAGGTATGTCATCCTCAACATGGTTAGTAGTACAGGATCTCTACCGCTGACTATTTATCATTTGAAAAGCTCTGTGGTGTTGCCTGCCTAGGACTACAGCTACCTATGCTAGAGTTCCTTGCTTTCGATGGAAATCCAATCGTGCTCGAGGTTGCACGCAGTGGTGGCCAATTGGAGCGTCTCCTTGCAGCTTTCTTCCCCAGCGTGCCTCTGAGCAACGACGGAGGGCTCACTCTGTCTGGTCGAAGGCACGAAGAGTTCACGACAACTCCTCATACACTGACTACGCTCAAACGCGCCATCCTGGAAGGCCATGAAGAAGCCTTGGACGGATTTCTCGTCACAGGTTTGCCAATACCACAACGAAATCTGGGCGAAGTCGGGGCTTTCCCACCGCCTGCACCTGTTAGTGATGAGCGGAATCTGGCCGGCAATTTATTATCCCACGACAGCAAGTTGGAAATCTGGAAACGTATTCAAGAAGACCGCAAGGCCCAATTCGGACAAAGCAGTGGCTTCACTCCATACAGCAGTGAAGTGAAGAGAGAGAAGTCCGTGAGGTGGGGGGAGCATTCCGTCGTCTCCGCTCCATTGGAGGATGCGATCCGAAAACCTGCTCTGACAGCATCGGACTTGTTTGTTCCTGATGCGGCCCCACAAGCTCTCGATGCTTCGAGTCTAAGCGTTATGAAGCCTCTCGACACATCAACATGTTCAGCTCCAGTTGAGCAGATCAAGGATTCGGCACCTCCTTGTGGTGTCGAATACGAAGCTCTTGTAAAGAAACTTACAGACCAAGTGGCGATGATGCGCAAGTACATGAAGGTAAGTCTCCAGCAGACCGAAGCTTGTCTCCTTTCCGTCGCTAACCTCGCAGCAAAATGTACTTTGTAGGTATGGATCAAGCGCGAGAAAATGGTCCGTGACGCTTCTGCAAGGAAAATACAACGCTGGTTTCGACGGCGCCAACGCAGGTTCCAGCTCCGACAGCGTGTGTTATATGCACGAAGCCGCCGTGACGAGGAGTACAGCTTTCGGCACTGCTCTTCGACTTTGATGCAAGTCACAAACTACCGAGGTGTCACCCAAGCTCGTCTGGAATCTGTCAGCATCCAGACCATCCAAAGCCATGTCCGAGGGTTCATGGTCCGTCGACGATTCGATCTGTTTGTAAGAAAACATGCAGCTGCACGCAGGATTCAACGAGCTTGGAGAAACAGCGTGCACGATCGACAGTCGATCCTTCAGGGTGACTGGAAACTCGTCCGTCAGAACAAAGCCACTACCAGCCAGCAGCTCAACAGTCGATGGCTCGGAATCGTGCGAGGGGTGGTTCGGTGTTCGCGCGACGTGAAGCAGCTTCAAGAGGTATGCGCTGTGCAAGACGACGCCATCGGCTACCTCTGGGACAACCTGGAGCCAGCGAAGAAAGCGAATATAGAGCAGAAGGTCGCTCGTTACCAGGTACGAGAAGTTCCTTCGGTGACTGATGGATTTGTTACTTACACTTGGTGATGAATGGTATGCCCCCTACAGCGCTCGTGGCGAGGCCCCTCCAAGAGGGCAAACAACGACAAGAACGAGAGTGATGATCCCTCTTCTCCCGAATTGTACCCCGCCAGCGTGGTCGACGAAATGAAAAGCCGGATGGATCAGCAGACGCTTGAAATCGAGGAACTGAAGCGGCAATTGCAGGCCCTGCAAAACGCAGTTACCAGTTTGACTACGACTAAGTGAATCGAAGACAAGTGAGAAGGAAGCAACCGTAGAAACAGCCTTTTTACAAA
>JAABLL010000204.1:7159-19358 GCA_012295475.1 Phytophthora gonapodyides | reverse complement strand
AATCTCTGGAATCCTTAATTAAGGTTAATTAAGGTATTCGAGCAACCTCTCGTATAGAGCTTGCTAGCTGTCAAAGAATACAAAGAGACTCGCTGAGTCTGTGTCTTCCTCTACGCTACGCTATTGCAGCCCCGCTGCAGTGACGACACAAGCAACATCCATGTAATGTATCAGTTTCTTCAGGTATTATTGCAAACGATTCTCACGGTACTTGTTTCCTTTTTAAAACACGCCGTCTCTCGCTCAATCGGAGCTGCAAAGGGGGAGGAAAACCTAGGAAATGCGCTACTGCTCAGTTTCGAATGAAAATTCGGTCGACTGTAGCGCTGCATGTTACAGGTCGATAGGAGTTGATTTCGCACGAAAAATGGACGGAGTTAGCTGCTCGGACGTAGGACCTACGTCTCCACTTCTGTCTCTCACACCCTTCAGAGGGGCATCACACAAAAATTGCAGTTTTATAAAATCCTAGCCCTACCCAAACTTAAAGTTTGATCAACTGACCCTCGATATGGGAGCCCTCGAGAATGCTCAAAAAGAGTGGGACTCGAGCGGATTGTGCATTTCGAAGAGCAAGAGCCCTCTTACAATAATAAGCATCACGCCTGCAGCCGTAGCAAGAGAACTAGAGCTCGATTCGCAATTCTAATTGCAGATATGTTTAACCAAAGGAAGTGCTATGCGATGTGGATATTTTGTTTTGCTATTAGATCAAAAGCGCATCTCCACTGGCATCCTGTCTTTAGCATCTCCAACGCGGAGGTCTCAATTGAGCAGCAAACCGCAAAATATATTGAAAAACTGCGACATATATTGAAAAACTGCGGTTGCGAAAAAGGTTTGGTCCCTCACTTTTCCAGCGCAAGCACTCAGACCTCAAACCTCAACCAGCTTTTGTTGTGTTGCATCTTCAACTGCTGTTCGGTCTAAAGTAACCTTTGCAAAGAGGGCATGTATGAATATGAGACATAATAGCTCGGACAGATGGATGCGGTCTGAGCAGCAAACGGCGACCTCAAATTGCTGAGATTTGAGGTCGGCTGCGGGAATTTATTTGGGGTTGACTCAAAATAGGGCCCGCGTTGCAAGGAAGAAGGCCGTAATTTATCGCAAATTGCGGTCTCAACCGCAATTTGAGACCCGCGTTGGAGATGCTCTTAGCTCTGAAAAACAAATCCAGATAACTTCGGAACCAGAGTTTCTAGGATATTTTTTAGGCTCAGAATCCCTTGAGACCTGGCTGATAAGCTATTTCGCCAAAGCGTGGAACGCTGCCTCCCAGTTCTGTCCGTCGAAGGTTTCAGTGGTGACGCTCGTGATGGTTTTTGGGTCCACGCAAGCCACCGTGGCGGCGTACCCGTCAGGGTTGCTGCGCGGGATGAAGAAGGCCGTCACACCGCACTTCTTGCAGAACAAGTGCTGCGCCTTGTGCGTGTTGAACGTGTAGAGCGTGAGCATGTCCTCGCCCTGCAGAATCCGGAATCGAGACTTGGGCACGATCGTGTGCACGTTCTGCTTCATGTGGCAGATAGAGCAGTTGCACACGGTCTGCACGAGGTCACTGGGCGCGCCGAACTCGAACTGCACCGACTTGCAGTGGCACGCGCCGCGGTGCACTACCATTTGGACGGGGGTGGCCATCTTGGAAAGGAGGTGAGGGATCTTGGAATGATGTGGAGGAGGGGAATTGAACACTGAAGTGATAGTGGCGACCATCTGTGTGGACAACGATTTCAAGCACTGTCATTTCACTAATCAAAAGATGACCTTCATTCGAAGTGACCAAATGTTGCGAATGAAGGTCTTCTCCACTTCGAGATCGAGGGTCGCGAAACGACGCGAGTTGAAGTCATTGCCATGTTTGGACGGCGCAAGGATCGAGATGGCGTTAAGGAGGATGGAAGTGTGCGGAAGCCGCTCACGGTGCAAGAGAGACTAAATCTGATGGAAACTGGCGACGTGTTGCTGGAGTATCCGGCGGGACTGCTGCAGCCATGTACGGAAAGTGGTGGGGGTCTACCTGGTGGAAAAGAGCCAACTGACTGGGACTCGTGCAGTCTCTCGGCAGGAACTTGGGCGACTGAAGAAGCGATTCGTGCATCTGATTCCGCCGCAAGATGTGAGTCGAGATTTGCGGCTTCCGTTGGCGAAGGTGCTAGAGATGCCGGAGCTGCGAGCTCAGCCGTTCGTTCCGCTGGTCGCTCAATTAGTTTTGGGTCGAGCGAGTGGCAACCAAGACGCTGTGTCTTTCAGCGCCTTCGTGACCATACTTGCTGTGTTCACCGCGAAGCAATCACTCGAGGTCAAGCGACAAGGTTGGTAGATTCCTTGTGCTTCGAGGTTCGACGGTTGGCTAGCTAAACCTGATTTTGATAAAATGCAGTGCTGTTCGATGTCTACGACCTCGGTGGCAAAGGCTGCGCCACGGTCGACGACTTCGTTAGAGTCATCTCAGCTGTATCGTATTCGAATGCGGCTAGACGCAAGGCGACGCGGCAGGAGTTGCAGCTCCGTCTAGCTACTCTGATCAAACAATCGAAGTCTGACAAGAGCGGTGTGCTTTTTAACGACTTTTGTCAGGTGCGCGCACTCTCACATTGCCTTTAGCTTGCCTGTGTTGATTTGTTGTCGTGGTTATTGGTTTTCCTGCACGCCTAGATCATTTCTGATGAAGAAGTAAACAGCGCTCTGACAATAGCGTATTAGCACAGGATATTCTAAGACAACAAAAGGTTGTTGAAGTTCTCATAGACAACTAAATTTACATACATCTCAAGCCATTCTCAACTTGGAAACGACTCGCTTTTGGGCTCTTCAAGTGAGTCGGTGAGAGGGAAGCGTTCGGGTCGACGGCGTGTTATAAGCTCATGGTGAAGTGGCACATCGGCACCTATGCGCGTCTGCGACCACCTCGTCGTGGACACGACTGCGCAAAGTTTGATCTCGGTAGGGAAAACTGGTTATTGTGGCTAAAGCTCTTGACTCATGCACAAGTCTGATGTGTGCATTGTTTCGCTTACCAGAAAGAGTGGATGATGGTCGATTCAGCCGAACCGTGATCGCTTTCCCGCCTCCAGACGAGGACGAGTCTCGCATGCATCTCAAACAACGCGATGGGCTCGACTTCCACTTCAACGACGTCTTTGACCCGAGCGTCTCGCAGGAGCAAGTTTTCAACGAAGTTTGTCTCGTAAGTTTTCCGCCTTCACGTGATGTGGTTGTCTTTTCCTTTCGATTTTGTTTGCTTGCTCACGGATTCAATTGTAGGATATTGTTCAAAGCGCCTTGGATGGCTACAACGGAACCATCCTCGCCTATGGACAAACCGGGTCGGGTAAGACCTACACGATCACAGGTGGCGAGCACTATGCGGACCGCGGCATCATTCCTCGTGTGCTCTCAACGATCTTCGAGCAGTTTGAGAGGCGTCCGAACATGCGCTACTCTTGCTACATCTCTTACCTCGAGATTTACAACGAGAACGTCTACGATTTGCTGGATCGGTAGGAAATCGTTGCAATCGTTAGCTCCTTGCAATCGTTTAATCATGAAGCTTCGTCTAACTAATCCTACTTTGCCGGTATGTAGCTCTCACACCGACCGGCCAATTGAGGAGTGGACGAAGGTTCTTCTCATGGACGACGATGAGGGAGATATGCACTTCAAGAACTTAGGGTGAGTCTGACGTATGCTTAAAGTTGACAATAAGGACAGAGATACTAACCAATGTGTGGATTCTAGTGTTTTCGAGGCAGTCTCGGAGGAAGAAGCTCTGAACCTGCTCTTCCTCGGAAATATGAATCGAGTGACCAGTGACACCCCGATGAACCAGGTACTGAAAGGCAACGCAGACTTGTGACGTTTCTCCTTTCTGACGCCTTCTCAAATCAACTGTTAGGCTTCCTCCCGTTCGCATTCGATCTTCAGCGTCATGATCGAGTCTCGGCCGGTCGATTCCGACATGATCGTCACGTCCAAGCTCCACCTTGTTGATCTTGCAGGCTCTGAGCGAGTCTACAAGCGGGACGGAACACAGCGCATGCGCTCGGAAGGGAAGCACATCAACCTTTCCCTTCATCACCTCGAGCAGGTGATTCTGTCGCTACGCAGCAAGCGGAACGCGGTTTCGAGGACGTATCACGTTCCGTACCGCAACTCCATGCTCACTTCGGTCTTGCGAGGCAGTCTGGGCGGCAATTGCAAGTCCGTCTTCATCGCCACGCTCAATCCTGAGAGCGACTTCGCCGACGAATCCATCTCAACGTGTCGCTTCATGCAGCGCTGCTCGGAGGTGGCCGTGGATATCGCTGTGAACACTGAAGTCGATACTGAGAAGCGCTTGGAGACAGTGGAAAAGCTCAACGCAGAGCTGGAGGCGACCAACGTAGAGCTGCAGCGACGGGCAGAACAACTCGAAAAAGAACTCCAAGCCCAAGCTCAGCATATCGCCAAGCAAGAACAGCAATGGGAACGACGCCTCACCTCGGCTAAGGAAGAGACTCAGGCTGCGCTAGCCGCTGCGAAAAGTATACGGGAGCGGTCCGAACACACTGGGGGGAAAGTGGACTGGATGCAGTGCGAGGAGATCGTGGAGCGATTGCTGCTCACGGGTGATCTCCCACGTGAAGAGCTTGACAAGCCACGAAGTGAAGGAGAGTATGAGGAAGCGCGGCTTCTGTACGAGGCTGTAGCGCAAGGTATTCGGGAGCTGGGTATGGCTACAGCTCTCGGGTGTCTGGTAGTCTTGAAGGAGAACACGTTTTTCGCTTCAAACACCGCCGCTGAGCTGCAAGAACTTATGACCAAGCAAACACGAACGGTGGAAGTCCTCGAACAGCGATTGACTGAGCAGAAACGTGAAGCGGAGTTGATGAGAGAGCAGATTCAAAGCGTAGCCGAGTCCCAGAAGTCTGAAGGCGAGGCGAGGACGTCTATCCCCAGATCGAAATCCCACACAGGGGCTCTGAGAAAGCGTCGAGCTTCACATCGGCGAGCCTCGGAAAGTGGAAGAGGTGGAAGTGTCGGGGATCGTGACGTCTCGTACAGCGGTAGCGACAGTGACAACGATAGCGAGGCGTCCGAGAGCCATGAATACGATCGACCGTCTACTGCACGACTTCAGAACGCATCAGAACCTCTTGCACGTGATCGCAGAGCAGCAAAGCGATCCGAGTACAGCAACGTTAGCGTCTCTGAAGAAGCTCCGATGGATGACAAGCAAGCTTCCACTCGAGGTGCAACATTGGCGACCGATTCAACTGAACACCCCGTGCCTCCGCCAGCGGGAAGTCCTCGCAAGTCCGGCAGTGACTTGATACGGATGCGCATGGAGCTGCTGAGAAACGGGAGCTTGTTCGTCAAGTACGGCCGCTTCGGGAAGCCCCACGTGCGCTTCGTCTGGTGCTCGGCTGACCTCGAATACCTCAACTACCGCAGGGTGAACAGCAGTGTCCCCAAGGCGACGATCCCCACACGTTCGATCATGCAGATATGTATCGGACAGGACACTCGCGTGTTTGAGCGAGCCAAGCAACCGGGCCGAGCGCCTCACTGCTTCTCTGTCGAATACGAAGAAAACCGCACGCTGGATCTTGAGGTTCGTGTTGAAGCAACGAATGGCAAGTTCATGTGCGTTTACTAACTTGTTCTGGGTTTTGTTCGCTTCAGATCGCCGATGGGGAGAGTCCGGAAGTGAAGAAAGTCAAACGGAATGACTGGGTGGAAGCACTGCAGTTCCTCATCAAGCTCAAGGTTGCCCCTCGCCGAAAATCGACTCCATCGCGCTATGATTCTGCCGGATCAATAACGTCGTAGATGGGAGATGTGGGGATAGCAAAGAGGCACGATAGGAAACAGAACTAAGTTGACCGCTTTGGACACACTTGAGCTAGAGGAATTACTGAGATTTTTCTTTGCAGAAACAAAATGCTGGGGCAGATTTCAAACAACCGATTCCCGGACGTTTCCAAGATTTCACTTTCTTACATTGTGTTGCCAATGTCGGGGATTTCTGCGAGTTGGGACACGGGTTTAACATGTCACCACGATGGAAATTGATCTTAACGGTGTCATCCAAGATTCGCTCTCTTTTCCCAGAAACGCTCGTTGGCTCGAGGGTGAAAGCCTCATTAAGCAATTCGCCGTCTCGGACTCAAGCACCTTCCAAGCATCTGCCAGACCTTCCAAGCATCTGCTAGCAGAATGAAGACTTTCGTCGCGATCTTGGCTGCGCTCGCCTACCTGGCCGCTCTGACCACTGCGGAGGAGCCTGCTGCCAAGGCGGAGGCTGCACCGATCAACGCTGAAGGGGAGGCGCCGGAGGACCAGGAGTACTACCACGGTGGTGGCTATGGTGGCGGCCATGGCGGCTATGGTGGCGGCTATGGTGGAGGCCACGGTGGAGGCTACGGCGGAGGCCACGGTCACTGGTAAAGTGTTCCAGTTTTCCATGATGAAGGTCCCCACGCCCTGGCGCCGGTAGTGCCGATAGCACGCGGCGCAGGAAACCTCGTCGACTGGCTCAAAACTCTCAAACGCACAAGTACAAATCCCAGCTAATCGACGAATGCAACTTTCGGCTTTCCGTTCTACTTCAGTGTTTTCAGTTTAGTGTGCCGTGTCAGGTTCATGTGCTCCAAAACTCCTGATGGCTATGTGTTCTCTAGTACACTTGTCTTCGTTGTCCGTGATCGAGCGTAGCCTTCCTCGTCATGTCTTCGCCCGAAAAACGCGTCATGATAGTTAATTCAATCAAGCGGAGGCTTTCGGGTCTCATGAAGATGAAAACGTTTGTAAATTGGCGACGACTCGAGCACGAAAGACTTGGAATTGCCACGATTTCTCCGTGTAGCATACTCCTAAGAGCTGTCGTAAGAACTCGGACTTCCTCGCCGTTTCCGAGATTTGCCGTCCGTCAAGTTCCACACATTTTGTCTGTCATTGTTCAATTGGACTCCAAGTGCTCAAGCTCACCCTCCCCGCTCTCCACTCGCTTCGTCACGATGAAGATTACGACTGCCATCGCTTTCTCGCTTGCTACGCTGGTGTCCTTTGTTACGGCAGCCGACCAACCGAACACAGTGGACATGGGCGCTCCGATGGCACCGACCTCGACCAAGGATCTTCTTCTGATCAGAGCAAGACCTCGGACCAGGTGATGACATCTCTACTACGTGGGAACCGTTCTCCTTCTCTGTTCATCCCCGTCGGGGTTGTGAGCAACAAGGTGACTGCTACCGGCAATAACGTCGTCGTGTCCAAGAGCAACATCCTCCTCTCCAAGAGCGACCGCGTGCAGCTCGCGAAAAGCATCAAGGAGATGACGGTCGACAACCCGGTGGATGTGAGTGCCATGACAACGCAAGACCTCGTCGATTTGCTGACGCGTCTCACGACGGGCACCAGCACGTCGACGAAAAGCAACAGCACGGGAGCGAGCCAAGTCCTGCTTGGTGTGGCGCTTCCTGTGGTTGCTACAACTCCGGTGGTTGCACCTCCTGCTGCTGCGAGTACGACGACGACCTCGACATAGGTACGTCCACGTCTGCTTCCGCCATTGCACAGGGCGGCACGAGTCCAAAACTTGGGTTCATCGACTTCCACTGAAGCTGCTCAACGTGGAAGTCCTCAAGAGAAAAAGATCCAAGCTGATAGGACTCGTAACCTTTTCTGCAATCAACAGCTTGCGTTCCCCATCGCCAGCCCATGCGTCTAGTTTGAAAACTTGGTTTATACTTTTGAGGTGATTTTGCTAGCTAACTACTGTAGTTGTGTTGGTGACCGAAACCTCAAGAGGCACAAGCTGGACTTCGACCGTCTCAGCGCCCAGAGCTCCGATCGTTGGCTGCTTGGCCAAGTCATCGCGCAACGAGGCGGTCCTCTTTTCCTTGGCGACGCGCTCACCGGACATGACGGCACTGGAGCTGCTGCGTCGAACCACCACCGGCTCGGCATCGGCAGCACTTGACGGGCGGCGGATACCCGCGTCGGAGCTTCGTCTCGAAAGCGAGAACGAAGCTCGGCTGACTTTACCACTGAGCGCTCGGGGCAGCTTCATCATTTTGACAAAGTCTTCGAAGTTGACCTGGCCGTCCTTGTCTGCGTCTGCTTTCTTGATCATTTCTTGGCACGCGGCAAGATCGAAGTGCTGACCTAGAAGCGTCTTCAAGTCTTCCTTCGTAATGGCCCCGCGGTGAGAACGGTCCAGGATGTGGAAAGCAGAAAGAAGCAGCTCCTTATCTGCGGCATCCTCTGGACTCAGTGTGGCCGCGACAAACTCGAGAAGGTTGACGCCATTTTCCTTCTGCTGATCAAGCCTGTAGTAGTAAAAGTTTAGTACCAATGAATGATTCTCATAACTCAAGAGGCTGCGAGTGACGTACGTGGCGGTGACCTTCTCAATGTCCAGCTGAAAACGCATCAGGGGCTCGGCCATCGCAAGCTCAGCCTGGGTCAACCTGCCGTTCTACAAAGGCGCCACATCCAAAGTCAATCTCTAAAGCGTCATAGAAAACGATCACGAGCCTAACGTACATGGGCGATGTTGAGCTCGTTGTACACCGCCGAGTGGAGAGCAACCTGCTGTGACGACATGCAGAAGGCCAGAGCCACGAGTGCTGCTCGCTGGAGCGGCGTGTAGTTGCAGAAAGCCTTGACGCGCGGCACAAACTCGTCGTACACTTCGGACGAAATGGGGTGCTCAGTCGACTTGATCCACGGGTGCGCCAGAACCTGCGCGGCCGTGTACCGCTCGGTCGGGTTTGTCTGCGCACCAATGGTCAGAACGCAGCGGAAATTGGTATACCACGTTGCTCTTTACGTACTTGGATGAGTTTCTTGAGCAGCGCCTTCGCTTGCGGGGAGATGTTTTCCCACTCTTCCCTGTCGTATTTGACTTGGCCAGCGAAAATACTATCGACGATCTCGTCCTCCGTGTCGCCATAGAACGGAGACTTGTTGCTCAGCAGCATGTACATGATAACGCCGAGGCTCCACATATCGCACGTCTCGGTGTATTTGCCTTCGAGCACCTCCGGCTGCAAACAAAAGCAATTGTCAAACACCCAGGAAGAAGAAAGAACGCTTTCATAATGAAGTCACGTACAGCCATGTACACGACCGAGCCCAGGATCTTGCGCATGCTGGCCCCCATCTTGAAAAGTGTACTGGCGCCAAAGCTGGAGGCAGAAACTGCGTTAGAGCGACTGCACTTGCTGAGTACATAGCGAACCATTCGTACTCGCAAAGCTTGATGAGATCGGTACTGTCCGAAGTATCAACGAGGATGTTTTCCAGCTTCAGGTCGCGGTGCTGCATCCGAGAAACGAAACGCGTTAGTCGTTTACAGCTTGGCAGATTCTTTCCGGTACGAAAACTTACGCAAATGGTGCGCGAGTGCAAGTACTGGACCACTGACGCCAAGATGCGCATGATGTCCTTGACGTCGTCTTCGGGGAAGGCGGCGCCACGAGACTTGACTCGATCTAAGAGCTACAATCCGCAAGAAAGCAACCATTAGTACACAGGCTGGAAAGTTTTGGAACAGGGAAGACGTCTTACCGTGCCGCCCGGACTCAGTTCCATGATGATGTAGAAGTGGTGAGCGTCTTCGAAAGTCTCGAGCATGCGCACAATGTTGGGGTGGTGCAGGACGCGTAGGATGTCCATCTCCTTCTCGAACTCGTGTCGCTTGCTTCCCGTCGAAAACGTGACCGTCTTCATGGCGAAGTGTTTGTGGGTTGTCAGGTGCTCCACCTTTTCCACAACACCGAAAGCCCCGCGACCCAATTCGCCCAGAATCCGGTACGTCTCCAACACCGACGTCTTGTGGTGCATGCAGAGCTTCGTCTGGAACATGTTCGGTCGGATGACGTCGGTCGAATGCGTGCAGCCCATGGCGGTCGTTCAATTCTCACGTCTTGGTGCAATCGGTTGAAGAGAGGGCGCCAGCTTCCGAGGGAATTCAACAATGAGCGCCGAGTGGAGCAGGACGCACCACCACGAATGCTCTGCCCAAGAATAGGGTCTCCCTCCGTTCGAATCCCTGTCCAACAAGCTTTGATGGCTAAGTGTTGGCGTTTCTAGTGGTGCTTGGAAACCCTGTCGAGAATAGCGAGCGAACCTGATGGCACAACCCTGTCGAGGAATGAAACTAACTTTGTCGCGGATCTGGACAATTGATAAGTTCGCACAAACATCCACATTCGGCCACAAGACCCCCAGGTCGACGACTTATCTGGCAATCGATAGACTCATCTTTCGACTTTATAACGTGGCGCTTTAGTCGAAGAATCACTCTCTCAACGGCCCCAGGACTCGAGTCCGTTGCGCATCGAATTCGAGCACGAGGACCAGAGCAGATCAACCCGTTGACGATTTTTTACGCGTATTTCAAATGTTGGGCTTGGTTTTCAGGTTGTTATAGTGCAAGAAACTTGTTGAGTAGTTTCGTGAGTTGATGCTGCTGCGCATTTTCAACGAGTTGGAGCGATTTCGGCAATGGCACGCCGCCGTGCGATCGGGGCATATCATCCACAGTGCGGATGGTTGGCAGAGCCATACGCTGTGAGTCCGGGGTGGATCGGGCGAAAGCGGTACACTGCTTCCACGAGCGGTACCCGCGCCTCACTTCCTCGATCTGCGTCACGATTTCGATGAACGTCGCTTTGTCAATCTCCTCCTTGTCCCTTGATGCAGCAGCGTAGTATCGGAAAACTGCTCGAAGAAGATCCTCGTGTTGGAAGCAGAACAGCGGGCCGTACAACGTGCTCAGAGCATTGCAAAACCCGCTCTGGAAATCCAGAACGTGCTTGCGAATACGGAGCAAGGGCTTGTGAATTCGAAGTCCCCACTTCTGGAAAGCTTCCTCCACTGCAACCAACCCCGTAGCCGATGACACGACTCGGTTATACTTCGCCACAGTGGCGTGACCTGGCGCTAGAGGGTAGAGTTTCCACTGGTTTCGTAGTCGTCGGCACAACTGGTGAAAAGAGCGGTTAACTAAGCGTAGATGAAGAGCATCATCGTACGTTAGAAAGCATACGATATTGACAGCGCAATGCTCTGGAACAAACTCAAACTTGCCAACCCTCACTCGCTTCTCGGCAGGGAACGCCGCAAGCAGACAGTTGTAGACTTCCCGAGGCTCAACATCCTCATTCTCGTGTCTGCTGGCCCCCGATCTTACCAGCGTTTTACCGATCGCAACCAACATGTTGGAACAAATGGTAATTGCTGATGGACGGCTCGACTGGAAAACGTGAGGTGCGTGAACAACGTGGAGACACGCGCCAACGTCGGAGAAGATCAAGAGCTCGCGTCTTCCAGCGTCACAAACAATAACCTCGCCGTGCACTCCTGTAACCACATCGCACGGTGTTTCAAAGATGGAGTACACGGCAGGTCTTAGCTCTGTGATGTCCATCCCCGTGTCTTCCATCGTTAAGAGATTGGGAGTTGCTCCTCGTCGACTTCCCCACTCCAGCAATGGTTTGCCTCTATCCGAGAACCGCTGAACGCGCTTGTTTCCTTCGTCGCACACGAAGAACTCGCCCTTCCCACTCACAGCAAGAGCGCAAGGATTCACCATTTCCCCCAGTTTCCACCCATACCGTCCGAAGATCTGTACAACGATCCCCGTAGCTGTCATGACCTGAACGCGGTGGTTACCAGAGTCGACGATGGCGATGTAACCTCGTGGGGTAAATTTCACGTCGCTGATGCCTCGGAACTCGCCACGAGCGGTTCCTGGTCGGCCAAACGAATGCTCCAAATCGCCACTTCCAGAGAAAACTTGAACGCGATTCAGCTTGCCATCAGCCACGGCGATTTCGCCTCTGAGATTCACCGCGACTGCGACGGGATGGATAAACTGGCCTGGAGCTGACCCTCGACTTCCAATGACAGTCACGTACTCGTTCGGGTTCAACATCATCTTTATCTCTCCAGTTGGATCAGGACTGAAACTCGCTCCGTAGGAAAGCACACAGCTCTTGCCGACATCGCACACTAACAGACTCCGCGTTAATGGGTTCCAGCAGATTCCTCGAGCTGCCGGCAGACTGCAGTCTTTCCCACTGGACAAGGACTCCTTCACTACAACACCGTGTCGTTCCAGCACTCGATAGTCTCGCCCGCAAATCGGTGCCACTTTCAGCTCCATCGCGACCGTGCCAGTTGAATACTCGAGTTATTTGCAGTG